>PVJX010019504.1:0-34770 GCA_004027295.1 Dolichotis patagonum | reverse complement strand
TGGGTAAGATGGATGACCATATTGTTGTTTTTGTCAGATCGTGGAACAGAACTGTTAACAGTCTCACTGTTTGAATGTCTACTTTACATGTTTTAACTTTGTAATTTGAACAACTATTTCCAAGAAGTCAGTATGTAATTAGTCAAGTAATAATTTCTTAGGTTTTATTGTTGTTGTACTTTTCCTTTTTTCCTTGGAAAACTGTATTGTTGCTACCCTTTATTCTGTTTTATTTTGTCTTGTTTTTTCCTCTTTAAATAAAATTATAAAAAAAAAAAGAAACCAAAACCAGTATATTTTAAAAAACTTGTACATGATCATGTGACCATAGGAAAAGATTAACTCTATCCTATTTCTGGAATTATCCCCTATTATCACTCAATAAGTACACATTTACACTACCTATTAAGCTCTGTTCTATACTGAGATTACAACAGTGAGCAAGACAGAAATACTTTCAGACTTCAAGAATTTTTTTTGGTACTGGGGGCTGAACCCACTCAACTAAACTACCAGCCCCAAGGAATTTTAAAACAAAGAGAAATCTCTGAGCATCTACATCAAACTCCCAGTAACAGAAGAAAGAAACCTAAACACAGAAATGGCAACGGCAAGACGTTGAAAGCAGAGCACAGTCCTGACTCTTATACCACTGCTCTTTCCATTCCACTTCCACTGGTCCACCAGGAGTAGTGCTTCTATGTGAACTCAAGTGAACAGCATTACCCAAACAAGAAGGGGCATCCTGTCCTTTCCAGCCATCACCTATTTCCAAATGCCAAGTCTGTAAGATTGCAGCATCCCCTACAGTTAATGATGCAAGAGAAGGAAAGATGACTCCAACTTCTGAAGCCGTATTTACTTCACAGTACTGACTGAAAAATAAGAGTTTTCACGCTACTTTATTATATGACATTCTTGGTGCTACTATCTGTGCTTTTATAAAACAGAGGACCCATAAGTTCCCAGAATACACAAACATCACTGGCTCTCCTCAAAGAGAGGTGAACAGTAAACAGGAAACCTGACTGTTGAGAGCACAGATTCAAATCCATGCTCCCATCATTTCCTAACTACAAGAGCTTGGGAATGCTACGGTGCTTTTCGAGCTTTAGTTTATATATAAGAGAGCATTACATACTGACTTCAAGGAATAGGCAAAATGCTCACATAAATCAACACAGATTAAGTATCAAAATACACAAAAGGCCCAACACACAGGACACAGCTGACATGCATACAAAGAAATGAGATTTTTTATGTCTGCATAATAATGTCCTCAAAAAGTCATAAAAGAATTTTAAGTGGGCATATTTAAGCTCAATTAATTCAAATACTTCTTAGAATTTATGAAATTGCAAGGTTAAAAAAACCAAGATGTAATTCATTTTCCTGAAAAAGAAAACAGTAAATTATCAATTTTGAGTAATATCACAAAACTATATAGTTTAAACATTACTGTAGAACATTAAGCATAAATTTAAAACATTCCATTAAAATTATTTTCCAGCAACATTCTTATTTTTTAGTAACTATAAAACTAGTTACTACTCTAATTTTACTATATCATCTCAAATTTGCAGTTAAGCTATATACCAAGTGTTGGTGAAAATGTGATGAAACGGAAATCCTCACACACTGCTAGTGGGATTATAAAATGGTACTTTGAAATACAATGAATCATTTTTTGGGGAATGCCTCCAAAGCTTAATTGAGGATGTGAGTGTAGTTAATGATAGAGCTGTTGTCTAGCATATAGATCCCCAGAACTGAATGAAAGAAAGAAAGAAAGAAAGAAAGAAAGAAAGAAAGAAAGAAAGAAAGAAAAAAGAAAGAATTTAAACATAGTTACTCATGACCCAGTAATTTACTCCTAGGTATCCAACAAAAATGAAAATACAGACTGGCCATGGTAGCACGCTCAGCACTCAGGAGGCACATGAGTGCAAGGCCAGCCTGGACTACACAATGAGTTCAAGACAACCCTGAGCTACATAGCTAGACCCCGTCTCAAAACAACAAAATTTTAAAAACAGTAATTTAAATAGGTAGGCTAAACATTGTAGGCCACTTGTCTCACACTCTCACTTGAACTATGTAGCCCAGGCTGGCCACGAACTCACAGCAATCCTCGTGTCCCAGTCTCCAAATGCTGCAATTTCAGGCATGTATTACCATGCCTAGCTGTACACACTCTGGAAACTGGATTTTGGAGACCCACCCGCAGAGTGCAGTGTCTAGAAATATGCATTTGTTAAAAGTTCTCTGTGAATCTTAATTTATACATTGAATTTTGAGAATCACACAGCTGGGTGATAAACACCTAGACAATTTCTGGTGTGACCTGCTGAACTGTCATTATTTTCAGTGTTTGTGAACTCTTACACATGTGAACTCTTACACATTTATTGGTAGATAAGGGACGATGGGGGTGAAGCCTCATTCTCCAAGATTGTGTCAAGTGAGTCCTTGATGCTTCCTGCATTTGTGAAGTTGCATGAGAAATTTTTCCACCTCTCACATTTGAGGCTTCAGCATGGCTTTCAGAAGCCTCTTTTTGTAAAACTACTAAAAGCTGGGCCGGGGATTTAGCACACTGGCCAAGCGCTTGCGTGGCCAAGTGCAAGGTCATGAGTTTAATCCCTAGTACCAAAAAAATACCAAACAAATAAAAAAAATTACTAAAAGTTTTGCTTCTCTCTCTCCCAAAAAAGTATGTATTACGTTCACACAAACACTGGCACAGGAATGCTCTTAATCCTATAAATACAACCAACAAGTAGAAATAAAACATTACCAAAGGATAAAAATCCACTTGTGGTATATTCACAAGTACAGTGGCATACTACTCAGCAAGGAGAAAGAAGTTTTGACACAGAATATAACATAGACTGGCCTTTAAAACACTGAAATAAATCTAGTACTCGGAGCTTGGTGCTGTGGCACATGCCTACAGTCTGCCTGTAATCCCAGCACTCTGGAGACTGAGGCAGGAGGACTGCTGAGCGTTCAAGGCTAGTTTGAACTGCATAGTAAAACCCTGTCTCAAAAAAAAATTTAAATTTAAATTTAAAAAATCTAGCACGTGGGAGACTGAGGCAGGAGGATCACTGCAAGTTCGGATTTAGTCTGCACTAAATAGTGGATTCAGGACCACCCGGAACTACACAGTGAGACCCTGTCTTAAAAAAAAGAAAAAGCATAAAAAAAAAAATTTAAAAACCTGAACTAAGTGAAAGAAGCCAGTCATTAAAAAGGTCATGTTTTATATGACACAAGAGTTGCAAAATGCACAAATAGAGACAGAAAGTTAAAAAATGGTTCTCAGGGTAGTTTTAGGGTCATAAATTCTTATTGTTAGAATGGAGATAATACCTTTCTGAGCAATTAACTAGATGAGGGGGTAAGTTCTGTACTTAGTAGAATACCTGGCTCAGTAACAGCTCAACAAATGGTAGCTGTTTTTGTTTAACTTAAAATATAACATTCACAGTTTTATTGAGGCAATAGCCAATAACTTCACTTAAACTTGTCAACTGATACAGAAACTATTATTCTTCAAGCAGTTTCCTCTTTCATAGTATAAAAATAATACAAAAATGCCGGCTGGGCATGATGGCAGGGGCCTGTAATCCCAGCACTTGGGAGGCTGAGACAGGAGGATTCCCACAGGTTTGAGGCTAACCTGGAATACACAATGAGTTCAAGGCCAGCCTAGAATACATAGTGAGACCTTGTCTCAAAAACAAACAAACAAAACCCCCAAAACAAACAACAACAAAACTCCCAGGCATGGTGGCACACACCTGTAATCCCAGCACTCTGGGAGGCCAAGGCAAGAGGATCTCAGGCTTGCGCCTGGCCTATTGCTACAGAAGCAGCACTTCCAGCTACTTTTTGAGTTTTAGTCTAGGAGAGTTTCTCCTGTGTACTGACCCGTCCTGGGCCGAAGCAAGGCCCTGTTACAACACTCACTTTGATGTACCTTTAACAACAACAAAAACTCGGGAGAAAATCTAGAAACCAAAGAAAACAAGCAAATCTACCATACTCTTACAATGCCCAAACAATTTAACTTCTGTTAAATTACTGAATATTTAGTAAGCTTCCTGTGAGTTAATTATGTACTCTGAGGACAGTGAGAGTGTATTCTGCCCTTTCTCTTTATTTCATCAGCCTGTTCTGAATCTCTAAAGGATAAACAGGGAAATAAAAGAAAAAAAAGTCAGAAACTCAATTTTAGCTTTCTTTTGGGGGAACAAGTTTTCATACTGGCAGAGTTTTGAACTATCAGAAAACTTGGTTTTGAGATGAAAAACTGTCACAAGAATTGCTTGCAGTTTATCCTCATTCTCTCCGTGTTGGATTACTAAAGTCTAATCTGAGAACTGCAGATAAATACACTTATCTTCTCCACACTTGTCCACTAGGAAATTACTCATTTTGAGAAATAATCTAGGGCCAGCGGTTTAGCTCAGCGGTTCAAGCATTTCTTGGTAAGTGCAAGGTAGTGAGCTTGATCCCCGCTACCCCCCCAAAAAAGACAAAACAAAACAAAAAAGAAATAATCTATTACAAGGAAAGAAAAAACAAACAATAAAATTGCTAAACATGTAGATAATTAAAGAATACACATTATAGACTGAATCAGAGAAAACAAATTCCCAAACAGCATACTTCCTTGGGTGCTTCTACAGTACGAGGACCTTCTGAAGCAAAAGAACAAACATCTCCCAATTTAATCAAAACAGCAATGTTCGACCTACCAGAATAACCAGAAATCATCACTAGCTGGGAGGAAAGAAAAGGTGACTCAATAAAGAAAATAAACGGTGTGGGTAATATCCGAACAGAAAACAAACAGGAAGTACTTTAAAAGGTAAGAAATGCAAACACTGATTAACAGCGCATGAAATCAACTAATGAGCAATACACCTGTTCAAGAAAGAGGAAAAGAGGATATATGAAGTCTTAAGTATTTAATGTCAACACTAATTCATCTGGCTGTCAAGTGGACGGCAGGCTGTGCGGTAGAGAGCCTGTTTCCTCGTTTAATCTAAAATAGTACTCATTTCTGACACACATGTACCTCTCAAGTGCTGTGAAATACAGGGCATCTTTTTCCCCCCACGTAGAATTTGACCTGGAATTTATTTCATTCGTGGAAGAATATTACACCAGATATACCAAATGAAAATGTGCTGGGTGCAGAGGAACAAGTGAAAGTTTAGCAGAAAACAATCGAGCCTGAAGCACAAGGTCTGGAAACAGCACACACAGGCGGACAAAAAGTAGAAACTGGCAGGTAGTCTGATGACCTCGCACAAACGACAAGAGAACGCGCTCGCGTACACACACGCCGATGACAAGACAATGCCACTGGTACTAACCCTAACCCACTCCCAGAGTATCAGAAATGGCACTGGACAGACCCAGGGAAGGAAGGCAGCACCCTGGCTGGCGCGCGCTCTCATCGGAGCTCCGCCGCCTGACAAGATCCTCTTTGAACAGCGCGCTGGCACAGTTTACCCTTCTACATGGTAGACCGTCCTGGAGCAAACGGCTGTGTGTAAGGTCTGGATTTCCCTGCCTCCCGCCTGACGTCTGGAACACCGCAAAGCTCTATTCGGCATTTCTAGTTGGCCACCGCCGACTGCGGCCCGGGGCCGATTCTTTCCCACAGCGCGAGGGCTTTCGGGCCCCCCACTCCTGGGCCCACTCAGGCGGGGCGTAACTTTCGCGAAAGTCGCAGGCCACAGGGGACGCGCCCCGGTCCGACGTGGCTGGCCCGCCGCGCCGCGCGGCGGGGAGCGACCGACCCCCGAGACCCGGAGCCCGCGCCGGGGGCGGGACCCGCGCGCTCCCGGCCCGGACGCCCTGCCCGGAGCCGGCGTCGCGGTGTGAGGGCTCGGGGCCGGGCTGGAGGCCGCAGGAGCCCTGGGGCCGGCCCGCCGCCCGCCCGCCCGCCCGCCCGCCCGCGCCCGCGCCCGCCGCGCTCACCGCATTCTTCTTCTGCACCATCTTGTCCATCTTTTTGGCAATGCGAACCACCTCATCGTCCATGGCTCTGGCAGGTCTTCCCCGCGCCCAGTCCGCTAGGGACGGGAAGCAGGCGAAGCTGAGGCAGAGACGGTCCGGGGTGCGCCTCAGCGCCCGGAGAGCCCCGACGCAGCAGGCCCGAGCTTCCTCACACAGCAGGCCCGCGACCGCGGCGGCGGCGGAGGCTCCTCCCCCGCAGGCAGCGCCAGTCGAGCTGCGCGCGCGCCGTGCAGGCGCGACCAATAGACCGCAGATGGACCTGAAGGGGCGGGACGAGCCGCGGCTCCAGCCAGGCGGGCGGAAAGAAGGTGGCCGGCCTGGTGGCGGCGAGGGCGGGCTGGCTGTGCGTGCGGCCGCGCGTTCGTCTCCGGTCCCGCCTCCGCACGCGAGACGAGCGCACCGCTGGGGCGGGGTTTTGCCGCCAGTGTTCCAATACAGCGTGAGGATCGGAACCTACGGAAACTCACGAATCTCGAATTCCAGAAAATGGAACTTGGGCGATTCTAAAGTCAATGGGATTTTAATACCAGCGCTCTGAGAGGCTGAGGCAGGAAAGGTCACAGTTTAGCGAGTGAACAGTACAATTTCGGACCAATGGGCCTATACAAAGTTTTGTACTTGCCTTAATAGAATACAAATTATTTTTGAGTACACATAGATTATTTTTGAAACCCGACAAGTTTCAGTACCTTCTTACAAGGTAAATCCCATCACTAATAATAATTTTAAAATGAGAAGAGAAAGGAAATTGGTCCAAATGTTTCTTGCCCCCAGATGAGTGGAATGAGTCGAAACCCTTAAAAGTTTGCCATCTCTGTTAGTATTATTGGTGGTGCATTTCAATCAATGAGAATTTAGAGTTATGACTGCAAATAGTCTGATTCATCGGTTTTAAGTGTATTTTCACAGGGTTGTACTTTAGTTATAGTCTAATTTTATTTTTTTTGTGTGTGTACCCTAACCCTAACTCACGACCACGAGCTTGCAAAACAGGCGCTTACGCCGCTGAACTAAATCCCCAGTCCAGACACAATCTAATTTTAAACCATTTTTGTTACTGCCAACAGGAATTCCAGACCCATTAGCAGTCGCACCCTATTTCTGCCACCGTTACCGCCCCTCAGCCCTAGACGACGAGACCACCGTTCTGTCCCTGTAGACCAGCCTGTTTTGCTGTCGTATAAATGCAATCACACAATACAAAGACTTTGTAACTGGCTTCTTTAACGTAGCGTGCTTTCCAGGCTCATTCAGGTAGCAGCAGTCCTACTGCAGCATTTTCTATTGCTGAATACCTTGTGGCTCTGCCAAATTTTATTTGTTCTTCAATATTGGGCTCTTTTGTTTTTTACAGCATTTTTGCTCTTATAAATAATGCTATGAACATTCAGGTACAAGTTTTTGTGGGAACATCTGCTTATTGCCCTGAAGTTTATTTTACCTCTTATTAATAGGACTAATCCAGTTTACTTTTGGTAGTTTGTCATATTTTCCAGTCCCTTTACTTTCAGTCTTTATATTAGATGTCTTTCAAAATAATATAACTTGATATCATTCTTTTGTCTAATCTGATCATTTAATCTTACTGGCAACTTCAGTCTATTTCATAGTAGTAATTACTACTTTTGTATTTGTGTCTCTTGCCGTATAGCTATCACCATCCCTGCCTTAAATGGTTTTTTCATCCGGATTTAGTGGCACCTGTAATCCCAGCACACAGAGGCTGAAGTAGGATGATCTCAGAACTTGAGGCAAGCCTGGGCTATATAATGAGTTCTAGGCCAGCCAGGATGATAACGAATTATTGTCGCAAATTTGAGGACAGCCTGACCTATGCACTGAGACCCTGTCCCCTCAAAAGTAAGTTTTTAGTTTCTTTAAAAGTTTTTCATTTCAGTAACATCCAATCCACCAATTTTTTTCTTGTAGGGAGTGTGCTTTTGTTGTCATATTTAACTAACATCAAGCTGTAGGCTCTGAAGATATTATGTTTCTATTCTAAATTCTAGAATTTTACATTTGACATTTAAATCTAGATCCACTTTTAGTCCATTTCTCTATCTGGATTATTTTTTTTCCATTTGTTGTGTTTTGGGGTTTTTTTGTTGTTTTTTGTTTTTTTGAGATAGGGTCTTGCTGAGTAGTTCAGGCTGGACTTTAACTCTGTAGTCCTGGTTGGCCTCAAATTCATGGCAGGCCTCCTCCTCAGTCTCTCTAGTGCTGGCACTACGAGCATGTGCCACACACCCGGCTGTCTTGTTTTCTTTTTTAGACAGGGTCTCCCCGTATCGTTTAGGCTGGCCTTGAACTCACTATGGAGTCCAGGTTGGCCTCAAACTCGGTGATCCTCATGCCTCAGCCTTTTGAGTGTGGACTCATGGGCATGTGCCACTACACCCAACTGGTATAAGTTTTATTTTATTGATTGATTGATTGATTGATTGACTGATTGATTTGAGACAGGGTCTTGCTCTGCAGTTCAGGTGGCCTTAAACTCACTATGCAGCCGACTGTCTGCGAACTTGCAGGGATCCTCTTGCCTCAGCCTTCCAAGTGCTGGGATGACAGGCATACTGCATAGAGTTTTGATGAAAGGTTTTGTTTTGTTTTGTTGTTTGTGGGTATCAAATTGCTTCGGCACATTTTGTCAAAAAAAAACAAACCCACTATGCTTTCTCTATTGCCTGTGTGCCTTTCAGAATTATGTCATTAAATTAATCTCTGCCACTACCATGGTTTTACTGTCACTATTTAATAAATCTTGGAATCTGGCGGAGTGATGCCTCCTACTTGTTAAACATCACTTAAACATTTGCTAAATTCTGTTGCCTGCACACATAAACTTTGAATCCTCTTGTATAACAGTCATATTAGGGTTCTGATAGCCACTGCATGAAATCTGTGTTGAGGAAATTAGCATCTTTACTGTGTTGTCTTCCATTATGGGTTTTTGTTACTATAATAGAATCCCTGAAGTAGGGGAATGTTATAAAGAGGTTTGATTCATGGAGGTCCAAGGTTGAGGGCTTGCATCCAATGATGGCTTTCTTGCTGGCAGTCTCCAGATGGTATGTGTCATGCATGTGTCCATCTCCTGGTCTCTCCCTGAAAAGCCACCAGGACTCAGTAAGAGGTCTCCTAAAGATCTTACCTAATTCTAATCACCCAGACTGGGCTTGAATTTTGATCCTCCTGCCTCAGCCTTCCAAGTGCTTGGAGTACAGGTGTGTGCCACCACACCCCTCCCCCATTTGTTTTTAAAAAATGGTTTCCTTTACTGTCTTTACTTCTATAAGAATATTCCAGATTGGCAGTCTGTCTTCCACTTTGGTAATATTACTCCACTTTGTGTTATTACTCCATTACATAATTGACCTTCAGTGGTGTTTTTCTTAGGCCTACCATGTGGTGGTTTTAAGTGGGTTCTTTTTCCTGGCTGCTATTATCATCTTTGTATGGTGGTTTGGCTTTTCTTGGTGTGTCCTCAAAGATTTCATTTATCTGACTAGTAATTTATTTCTGCCCCCAAAACCTTGTTTCCTCAAGTCTGGAAAAACTTGTCATTTTACCATTAAATAGTGCTTCTCTCTCACTTGTTTTTTCCTTCTAGAATTTCCATTAAAATTCCTATTGGAAATCTTATTGGTGTAGTATCTTCCCCTCCCTTCTGGTTCCGAGTGAATTCCACAAAGCTGTATTTCAGTTCTCTTGGGTCTAATAAACAGTTTGACTCATCTACTTGACAGGCCATAGATAAACATGATCGGAAATTTGAAGAATGGGTAGAGTTTCAGTTTGGAAATAACGTATGGATAATGGTGATGGTTACAGTGGTGAAGAATTATACACTTAAAATGGTTAAAATGGTGACGTTATGTATGTTCTAACACAGTGACATTTTTTGAACGAGCTATGCGTATCAAGGGCAATTTTGCTCTCCCTACGTAGCCCAGGCTGGCCTTGAACTCTAAGTGGTCCTCCTGCCTCAGCCTCCTGCGTGCTGGGACCACAGGCATGCACCACCATGCCAGGCTTCTACATGCTCTTTATTCACATTTTTCTTATTCATGTTCCATTAGGCTCTTCAATACTTTCCAGGTATGTGGTTTTTAAAAAATATAGTCAAATGTATGGTCTTACTTCTTTCCACCTCTCTGCTTATTATTTTCAGCTGACAATGTATTGTGACCCCCCTTTCCAAACCAACACTGTGCATTGTCATTTTTTTGACATTCTGTTTTCATAATTGTGTAACACTGCGCTGGGTAGATGTTTTGAGTATATTTAGCGGGCTCACCTTTATTTGATATGTTGTTTCAAATATTCTACAGTTCTACCACTGAATTTCTGAGTGTTTTTCATTTCCAGTTTGTTTTTTCCAAATCTGCATTTGGAATGCATTTGGTGTGTCATTTTTTGAGACAGGATCTCACTAGTAACAGTTCAGGCTGGTCTCGAACTCATGGAGATCCCCTGCCTCAGGCTCCCAAGTACTGGAATTACAGGTATGCACTATTGCACCCGCCTCAAATCTGCATTTTATGCTGTAATTTTTTTTTTTTTTTGTACCAGGGATCAAACTCAAAGCCTTCCAATTGCCACTGAGCTATGCTATGATTCTTTTTCACTTATTATTTGCAATATTTTCATAGTAGGTGAAAATTTTATTAAAAGCTGGATGTTGAATCATCCTTTGATCTTGTGTGTGACCTGTGTTCATCCGTTAAAACCAGAGTGCTCCCTCATTTGGCTTGTGACTTTGTGTCAGGGCTTACACGTCAATGTCCTCCTGGGCCTCAAGTGGATCATGGGAGCGTGATGCTGGACTAGCCCACTAAGGGTGGGTTTACAGCTGGGTGTGATGTTGAGCGGTGAAGCCTGGTGGGAAGGGCAGGCCACCGTGGGGGCAGCCTGAAAGAACATACATCTATATTACAAGAAATAAGGTGCTGCTGTGGAGAGTAAGATGCAATATTTTCTATATAGAACTCTTGCCATTAGGACTAAGTGAAAATTTAAAAAAGCAGGCCAATGAAAAAATGACTGATCAATTTAAGTATTCAAAAGCCAAAACTGAAAGACTATGTAAGATATGGAACAGAAAGGATTCCTATAATGTAGACGTTAGAAGTCGATGGTGAAACCCAAGAACAATTATTTGGATAACTAGTGTGTAATACTGATTTTACAATCCCAGGGACTAACAACACACTGAAGGACAGACCACCCCGATGTGGGACACCACTTAAGGAGACTGAGGCCTCACTGGCCTCCTCTGTGAGCAGGACAGCAGCATCTCGCAGGGTCCAGGGAAGCGTCGGGGCCTCTGAGGTCATGCTGTTTACCCGGGCACGTACTGGATAAGGATGGAAGAGAGAAAATCGTATGTTACTTTAACTGCTTGTTCCCGTGTCCGAGTGAATAAAAGCAGGAAGAGCCACACGCTTGGGCTCCTCTGCCTACCTGCCTGCTCCGTGTGAAACCAACTCGTCGACTGTCTGTTCAGCCGTGGATCAGTGACAGACTAGCAAGACGAGATCTCCACCAGTGGTGCGAGGGACGGGCGGTGGGGACAGAGTGGGTTGCTTCCCACTCTGTAGCACATATGTGTAACATATGTGTAGTATATGTATTTATACAAATATGATTTTTTAATTAGACTAAAACTGAGTAACATTTCTCAGGGCTTACTCCATTCCAAGCTAATCACACTATTATCAAAATTTCTCTCCCAATGTATTTTCTTGTAAGTACATTGTTATTTTTCTCCTTTTCATTAGAGATACACATTCCAAAGTAAATCCTAAAATTAAAATACTCAAAAAAGTCAGTGAAGTCAGAATTAAATTTTATTTCACATTGATAGAAATCATGGAAAACAGTTACACTGTTCCACGTTACAGCACATTTCAATGGAACCGTTTCTGCTATAAGAGCTTACTGATTTGTATAACTGAACTAAGTCCACAGTTCTTCAAGGTAAAGCAGAACGACTTAGTAAATGATTGTTTAAAATTTTAAAATCCAGAAATAAACATATGGCTTCATTATAAACATCCTATGTAGTCTGTTACTAGATTACTTCCATGATCAATTAGCACCATAAAGATGCATTCTTAACATTGTTTTGGTAAGCTGAAATACAGCAGAAAAATTAACATATTTCAGAAATACTAAGCATACATTTTGCTACATTTTAAACTGTATGGTAACTATACCATATTTATAGGGTTCTGATTAATCTTTATTACTCATAAAATTGTTTTCAAATGATTTTTACTATTAACCCAGAAATTTTGACTATTTAAAATCAAATAATTGCTATTTTTATGCCTGCACAAAAGACTAATTTTTAAAAATAATGTGAAGTGAAAATTTCAAGTAAGATCACTGGAGGATAAAAATAAAGCAATTTTGTCTAATGGATCATTTATTTTTTACAGTAGTTGGTTTCAAACACATGTACAGAAAAAGTAAACTTAATATGACAAAGAGCCCCAAGAATTTTAGAAATTAGTTTTTAAAATCAGTCTTAAATATTTCTGTGCATACCAGAGTATAATCTAATTATTCATTCAATTGCTTACAGAAAAATAAGCTTTATTATCAGAATTGAAGATTCTACATAAGTCTAAATTTGAGCTAAAGTATAATGATTTGAAATATATAATGTAAGAAGTTTAAGTAATGTTTGGTTTCTTTTAAAGTGTATATAGGTATCAAATATCGTATGTCTGTAATTCAGAATGTCAAATTACAGCACATATTGACAGTAGATATTGATGGCAAGGAGAGAATATATTTGGTCTGCTATGAAGAATAATCATGAAAGAAAACATTTTTTTTTCTTGAAAAGAGAAAATATTAAATAGATAATATCAACAAAAAGAAAAAGCTGGTCCCTCAAATAAAGGGACCATTAAATGAAGACAGCAATGTTACTCTTTACAGACAAAAAGCATTATCCCTATTATCAAGAATAATGTAATAACATCTAATTCTTACATATTACAATCATTATGTATAATGAACACATATAGAAAAATACAGACACTGCATGGTGACTAAGCCATGTTGGAATAAATCCACAGACTAAGTCACAGCATCCATAAATCATTTACACCGAAACTGTTCATTTGACCTGAACAAATTTTCATTAGTATACTGGTAATTTCCAAATGATAAAAAAAATCTGATTGCAATTGTTAATTATTTTGCTGAATTACATTTGAGAAAAAGAACCTAGCTGCCTCATCTATTTTAATACTAGTATATTCTGGATCACATTATACAAATACATGTATAGAAACTTAAAAGATCATAAATTTCCCACAAGGAAACATTATTTATTATGTATCATTGATGTGTATTTGCAAAACATTTTAACACTGCAAACATTAGAAGTTTTAAGACTGGGCTTGGGAAAAGGTTCATACTCTACTACATTGCTGCTGGTGTACTTCTCCACAAGGCCTCTTAGTGACATCAATCAACTGGAGGTAGAAGTCTATCAATGAATTGCTTGACATCCATCATTTCCTGTTTGGAATAAAGTGATTTAATGAGCAGCTATATAAGTCAGAAACTAAATCTCCATTAAATGTTATTAACAAAATCTGTGTGGTAAAAAAACAAAAAACAAAATCTATGTGGTATGCAACATAAAAAGAAACCACATTTTTACTACAATAAAAAGACAAAAACGAGGCTGCAGTAGAAATTTCTTAACGTTCTCTGTGACGTCTATTATTTTACCTGGAAATAATGTCCATCCATTATCTAGTTCCATGAAAACTGCATGTATTTTCCCATAGGGGAGTGAGAAAGCATAGATGTGATAGTACCTACTCTGAGAAGTCATTAAGTACACAATTACTGACAACTAATGTCAGTGAAAACGCCTAGTTTCTTATTAGAATAAAATGCTAAATTCATAGCTAAAACTACTCTTGCCTTTCAGATGAAATGCATATAATTAACAGTGTCAAAGAGCATGAACCTTAGCACTGGAAAGACGTGAACATGAATATACCAAGGGTTTACTATAGAAGACACTTTAAAGTTCCTCTTGGAAACTCCCACACTGGCTCCATTTCCTTACCTCCCACCATCAGCTCTTGCACTGCAAGGCCTCACCACTCCACACAGGAGCCATGTGCATAACCTTCAAACTTCCGGTTGCTCAGAAAAGAGCCTTGGCATGAAAATGTTTCACTTTACAAACATGCTGAAGTCCTGCTAGCTCCTGTGACACTGCCTCTCCCATCTTACCTGTCTCATTTTCTGCTCCTACCCACTCAGTCCAGTGTCCTCAAATGTCACCCTACAACACTCACCTATGTGACAGCACTTGTGACACACTGGTTGCTCAGTCACTGGTTGCTGGGAAATCACACTCCTAGATCTTTCCCCACTTTTGTTTTACTGGGTTCAATACTTCAATTCTTCATTTTAGCAGAGAGACACCCCAGGATCCTAGGCTCCCTAATCTTTTTCAATGTATTATATTACTACCAACGTCTTCCACTCCTAAACCAAATGATTCAACCATGCTGAGGGGGTTGTAAAAAAGTGTTGTTGGCTTCGACTACTCACTGTTTAACAATTTGACCACGTTTATTCTAGACTTTTTCAAGCCTGAAACTATCCAGGCCTCCTACATTCTCTATCGAGTGACCACATCTCCTACTTTATGGAAAGGATAAAGAGCATTGAATGTAATTACCCAGGAACTCTCTTTGCTATCCTGACATCTCTTATTTATATTTGCCTATCTCTTCTATCTTGATTCCAGAGTATTTTCTCTTTAAGATGGTACAACCTAACTAAGGTCCTTATTCTATTATATGTTGCTTTTAATACTTTCTGTCAATTATCTTCTTATTGCATCCTCTTCCTTCTCCCTACTCATAGACTTCCTATTCTTCTACTGCTCTATCAAAATCTTTTTAAAAAGGTTTATACACATGGCCTCTATTTCATTTCCTACCCTATCCTTGCTGCCTAGAGAAAAACTCCTTTTCCTCAGTGCAACATAAAAACTTCCTACAACTGAGTCCCTGATCCCTGTGTCTTCTAGCCTATGACATCTAGCTTTCTGTAAGACTCCAGCCCAATAGCCCTGTTCCTGCATACCTGCTATCCTGATCCTACTCATTCTTCAGTATCTTGCTCTTCCATCACGATCTCAGTGTCTAAGATAAAACTAATCTCCCTCTTCGTTTTTTAGGGGATATTTCAAAAACTGCTAATATAATACATATCAAATTCTGTTTCCTGTACAGCTACTTGTATAGCATCTTTCTTACCTATTATACTGTATCTTAACTTTCAATTAATAGAATACTACTTGTCTTTGAATTTTGTACAATGAATACATATAATAATCAGATATTTGTTGAATTTAATTGAATAATCTGTCATTGAAAGTCTCAAAAACCTATATTGTGATATGAATTCATATTTAGTCCTTTATATCCCCAAGTATCAAATGTCATTCATCTTGAAAATATCACATAGAAGATGTTGAAACTCTAGCTAATCACTACTTCCAGACACCTACCTGTTGACATGAACTATGCATCATGCCTTCATAGGTTTTGAAGGTTACATTGGCTGGATTTACCAACGATTTTAGTTTTTCAGCAGTAAGGGAACCAAACATTAGGGGAACTAAAGGGTCACAATCTCCATGGCACTGGAGAATAGAAATATCTTTGTTAACACCACTGATAGGACCCTGCAAAAAAACAAAAACAAAAACTAGTATTACTCAGTCAAATGTATAAAGCATTATGCTGGACATTTAAAACTGTATTTACACATGTATAAACGTGTTATTTATATTTGAGGTTATATTTGGCCAAAGAAATAAAATCTCTCCCATCTTATATTCCTCATATCCCTTTATGAAACTTCTATAGGATATATAATTATTTTATATTAATACATATCTTTCTAATGAATTTGTTTCTTGAAGCCAGTTATATCTTAGTTCATCTTTATATTTTCAGTCTTGGTATTAGAGGTAATCAATAACTTTCACCATGATATTTTCTCAGTTTCCATTTATATAAATAAGAGAGCTGATAAACAATACCTATTACATATAAGACACCAAGTTATGAAATAGTAGCAAGCCCAAAACTCCCTAGATTCAAAAATGAACTCAGGACTAGAGGTGTGACTCAGTGGTTTTAAATGGATGGATGGTAGAAAGATAGATAGGTCTATCCATCCATTCATCCATCCACCCACCCAACTAGCCATCCATTTATCTATCTATCTCATACTAAGGATGGAACCCCAGGGCTTCATACATACTAGGCAAGCTCTGCACCGCTGAACCAAACCCCAGTTCAAACTCTGAATATATTAAACATTTTAAAAAAGGGTTTTTTTGTTTTGTTTTGGAGACAGAGTCTCACTAGTAATTCAGGGTGCCTCTGAACTCACTATGTAGCCAAAGATGGCCTGGAACTCGTGATGTGATCCTCCTGCTTCAACCTCCCAAGGGCTGGGATTACAGGTGTGCACCACCACGCCAAACTAAAAAGTATTTCTATCTATTAAAAATAGCCTTAAAAGAAAAATGTGTAATAGATATTGTGAAATAGGAAGAAAATGTTCAAATGGGAAGGGGAACTAGAGAGGGGTAAAGAAAGGAAAGAGAAAACTGAGAAAAGAAGGAAAAAATGGAAACAAAGTTTTTGTAAATAGGGAGGAAAAGAGGGGGCTGAAAGGAGGCGGGGGGGTGGGAAAAAAATCAAGATATATTATGTACAGGCACAAATTCCCTATGATGAATTTGATCATTACATATATATAAAATGTTCTAATAAACAATTAATTAAAAAATAAAGCCAGGGATTTAGCTCCGCAGTTCTAGCACTTTTCTGGTAAATGTGAGGTCCTGAGTTCAATCCCGGGTACCAAAAAAATCAATCAATCAATCAATCAATCAGTCTAGAAGTTAAAAAAAAGCCTTGATTTTCACAGATATCCTAAAATGTATCAAATCTCAGTCACAAGATTTATCACAAGGTTTCTTATTCTACTCTGTGTAACTCATATAGACAGTATAGTGTACAAATAAAAGCCTAATAATACAACATGAAAGTCTAGAGCAGATTTTTATAACAAAAGACAACAGCTGAGGTAGACTACGGACTTGGCAGGTGACCACCCGTGAGTGCAGGTCCACCATCAGAACCAGGGAGCCAGTTCAGGCCGGGCTCCTGGGCCAGGGAGGAGACGGGAGCTACATACTTTCTATCAATTTTACTAAAATCCCAAAACTGGCCTAAAAGACCCTGAAGTTTATTAAATTTAAAAAGATGACCAATATTATCTGCTACTTTTTAGCTCAATAATCTCATGTTTTGGTATCAGCCAGGTTACCTGTGGAAATGAAGCCCGAAGTGGAAGCCAGCAGCTAAGTGCAGTGACACCCGCCAGTTTCTGCTGTGTGGTTAGAGCAGTGTACAAAGACAAAGCTCCTCCCTGGAAAGAAAGCAGGCAAAAATCAACGGAACACACACGCTGCCAAGAACAATATAAAAGATCTCTAATTGTTAAGGTTCATTCATAAGAAAATCATACTGATGTCAAATCAAATCCGACAACTATGAAAGCAGTTCTCTCCTAAAGCAAACAGTTCTCACACCATAGAGTCATAGCAACTACTGGCACTATTTTCTGCAACAGGAGTTCAAGATAATAAGGACCGCGCAGCAGACACTTCTCCATTACCATCCCCCACGGCTGTGACACCACGTCCTGGGAGCTACTTTCCTGCCAGCCTCCCAGATGTCCCGCCACTAACCGTGCCCAGGAGGGTATGACAGCTCTGCCCCATTCCAGAAAGTTAATCCTCTGTCCTGTAACTGTGGGACTGGGATTGAATGACTGCAGGCCAGTCTCTGTGTAACTGGAACTGTAACATGTAAACTTAACAACTGGAAAAGCTACGGTGTGTAACAGCTAAAAAGGCCACGAGCTGACAGAGACAAACAGAGATGAGCAGGATACAGATGAAGACGGAGACAAAATTCCAGATGGGTTTTCAAGTCCTAGGTACTGAGCTTTGCATCACTGTTTCTCTTCTCCTTCTCTTCTCCCCTCCCTCCTTCTGAATGAAAGATCTCTGCACTGAGCTACATCCCAAACCTCTTACGTTGAGACAGGGTCTCAGCTCAGCTGCCCAGTCTAGGTTTGAATTGTGACCCTCCTGCCTCAGCCTCTCAGAGTGCCCGATCACTGCACTTGGCTCCTCCTTCCTGTGTAAGGTGTACTTTAGGAGGTGATCTCTATAGGTGATAATCAATTTCAAATAAATTCCTCTGCATACTTCCTGTTTTTAATCAAATATCAATTCCCTATGTTTATGTCAAGATGTGTACTATATTAAATCACTTCAACAAACACGTTAATGATATCTTTTTATTGTATTGTATCAACAACATATCCTTTCTGTTGAATTCTATTGTCTAAATGATTCCAGAATTCTGAACTTCACTTACAGAATTCTGAACTTCCCTTAGTAAAGTAAGTGAAAACAGTACATTGTTTATTTGGAAGACTTCAAAGAGATGAGTGACATGGAAACAGGCAAAAATCTGGAAGTGCAGCTGGGCTTCGTGGCAAATGCCTGTAATCCCAGCACCTGGGAGGTGGAGGCAGGAAGGTCTCTGTGAGTTTAAGGCCAGCATGGGCTACAAAGTGAGTTCAAGGTCAGCCTGAACTATACAGTGAAATCCTGCCTCAAAAAAGACCCCTCCCCAAAAACAAGCTGAAGATGAAGACCAATTATAGGGAAAACTCGCCACGACTGCACACACCTATAATTCTACCCCTCAGGCGGCACACACAGACATACCACCCAAATTTTATCTTACCTGAGAAAATCCTCCCAAAACAATTCTGTTAGAAGGAATGCCGTTCTTCACCTCTTGATCTATTAAAGCTTTTACTAAAAACAAGAAGTTAATTACATACCTTCAGAGTTAAGCCCATTAATATAATTTAAAATAGGAAAAAAATAACAGCACAGCACACGGTATATATCCAGGATGAAAACGCATGAAAACATGAAGCACTCCATAAATAATTAGAACGTATTTTCATCATGAAATTTCTCAGATTTTGCAGGTGATGCTTAACCCAAAATTTCAATAATTTGTTATATACTTTGTAATAACAGTTCTCTCTTCAAAAGATGGATATTCTTTTATTTATGGTTAACGTGTGCATTTTACATTTCTTCAATAAAACAGCATATTTGCACTTAAAGTGTCTTTTGAAATAGTATATAGTTAAATAAATTTATTTTTCTTGCCCTGGGCTGAACGTGTGGCCCCCACACTGGCCTGCGTCCCGCTCCCCAGCCCCTTTAGCAGACAGTCTCAGTAAGCGCTGTGTAGGCCGGGCTGAGCTCAGCCTTGCAGTTACACTCTCAGTGCTGTTTTCTTCCCTTGCCTATATAAATCAAAGCAAAATTCTTACATAACTGACGGAGCTGAAGCTTAATAAATGCCCCTCCTCCCTATCCACCTTACCTCCACTGACCTTAGTTAAGTGAGTCCATGTTGACAGGGTGGTAAACAAGTTAGTAATCAGAAGGAAACAGCACTACCTACTGGGATCACTTACCTGCGCCACATTTAATTAGAATTAGTGTAACTACGGGATCTACGACAAGCATTTATGAATGCAATTGTCATTATAAAAATTTCCTAAACTTACCATTTTCTGCTGCTCGTTTAATTCCAGGTTCATCCTCATGCGCATCTGGTGAAAGCCCAATGATATCAAACCTAGAAAATAGGCCAAATCTTACAAGAACCATTTGACTTTGAGTCTCTTCTTGGTAAGCGTGTTTTACTAAACTCAAGGATAAAAAGCACTAACAAGAGACACTTCCCCGAACATGAAATTCAAAATGTCCTCAGTGGCTATACAATTAACTTGAACCTGTATGTCCCTTTCACTCCAAATACATATGGATTCTAATGTTAAAAAGCCAAGGTGTCATATAATTTTAGGGTGAGGACAACCTAAAAAATTACTTAGTTCAATCTTACACTCAACCCACAATCCTGAAAAGTTTCTGATAAATTTCAGCTATTAATTTGCTCTTCTATTACCAATTTAATGGAACGGCTACTTTTCTGTACTATGTTTCTGTACTATGTTGCTCTTACATCCACTACCTTGCGTCTATAAACACACGTATTTACACTAATTTAGATCCATGGGCTGCACTTTTCCATTATGCACTGTGCCTACCTCAAACCAGAAACGGAGGGAACCCTTCCTTCAGGGTCTTCTACTTTTCCGTCAGAGTGTGTGTTCACATTATGGACACTTGCACAGAGAAATAAGAAACCTGCTCCTGACCATAAAGTGCACAAGGAATGTGAGACTATCTTGAAGGTTGAAAAAGGGAATTGGTCTCCTTAAAAACTAGCCAGCTCTCTAGGAAGGCAAAAACCTGGAAGGATGAAAAGCCTGTGGCTTAATCAGAGTGTACACCAACGGGATCACACACACGTTCAGTTACTAAAATCAACGAAGGCTTACACAGCCACGAGTGATTTTTCCCACAATACTTCTATTCACCCGTTCTCTGCTATTTCTTTATCTGCACAGGTCCTTATGTTTACTAAAAAGTCTAAAGCATAAAAAATTAAATAAGAAACAAGAAATAAATTTAAATTTAATTATGTAACTTTGAGATTTAAAAATAGCTAAACAAAGCCAGGTATGGTGGTGCACTTTTGTGGGAGAATGAGGCAGAATAATTGAGCATAATCTGGGCAATTCACTGACTTAGTGAGATTCAGTCTCAAAATAAAAAATATGAAAAGAACTCAGAATGTGGCTTAAAGTATCTAAAAGCACTTTTGGTAAAAAACTAAAAAGTTCTTGGGGCTAGGGGCATAGCTCAGTGGCACACTGCCTGTCTGGCAATCATGAATTTGTGAGTTCAATTCCTGGTTACCCCGCCCCCAAAAAAGAAGACAGACAGATTAAAATGTTCTTAATTAACAAGTAAATTCTTACCAAGAAGGCATAGCCATGTTCATATTTAATGTTACTGGCATAACAGGCCTACAAAGAGAAGAACGGCAGCAAAATAAGCATAGCAAGGCATAAAACACAATAAATTCCATCAATCTAAATAGGTAATTACTTGAGGCTCATGTAAAACTCTACGCAGCAATTTTAACATGAGCTGTCTTAGGGATTCACATCTGAACAAGTCTGTTGTCTATGCCCTCCCAAATGTGTTATGAAGACACAGAAGTAGCTCCAAAAGACTAAGCTTGGCAAACAATTGTTTTTCCTGTTTCAGTGCCCTTACTTAATACTTGTAACTTCTCAGACATGAGAAGGGAGGCTAGGAATCAAGACAAATGGAAATGCATAAAATAAGTGACCAGTAAGGGCAATTTATTGCATAGATGCCCTACTATCAATTTCTGTATGCTCAGACTATATTTTAACTTATTTTCTATTGCTTAGCTATATGTCTGCTCAATTAATACACTTCTAAATTAGTATCAATTTTGCTAAATGTCCATTGCATCCAATTCAAGTCTGAAATGAAAAATATGCTTGACAATCTGAATTTAGCCAGAAGCAAAAGAAAAATATACACACTCTATCTTACCACTATCCTCCTGATTCTAGCAATAAGTCTATTGTAGAGATTATAAAATTGTATCAGAATTTGAGGATACAAACCTCCCTGGGCTGTGAAATAGCTTTAAAGCAATTTGATCTTGGGGTAAATAATACAGCTGAAATTCCAACATAAAGAATTCTGCGTCTTGCTTGAGCTCAATGATAGAGGACATGCCACAGCTCTCTAGGGGTCCCTCCTGTCTCTCAGGAGCTATTCCTTTCCCCCAATAAACCTTTACTTCTCTTTAAAAAAAAAGCAGCAGAGGACACAGCCACAGTAGCCACAGTACTCTGTTGTAGCTGACACAGATAAGACAGATTATTTCAGGACAAAAAGAGGAAGCTTGGTTTCCTTATCTAACCTCCAAATATTATTTCTTTTCCTTTATTCATGTGTCTGTCTCAACTCTACAGTTACCACTTCTGAGGCTGAATTTCTAATTTTTTTAGCATATATCCAATCCCTTTTGCCTTCTTTCTGGTAATTGCTTCTCAGTGACTTTTGATGTAACATTGGCCAAGCTTACTGGTTTTCTGCATTTGCTCAAAATGTGCTAGTTTCTTCTTCACATCCATGAACATTTTCTAAGCCAAAAACTGAAACCAAATCTACCATACTCAAAGTCTGTGTTCTGTCCACAATATATCACATTGCTTCTATCTGATAAGATACAAGAATGTTTTCAATACAATAAAGATTTCTCAGAAATCTTCCAAGAAAATCTGCTGCACAGATAACCCAGGTATATCCTTAGAACTTAACAGATATTAATATATTAAAATCAATTTTTCTGGTTTTAAGTTCAGCTGACCTGTAGGAGAACAGTATTTTCAATTTCTAAAAAAAAAAAAACCAAAACCTTCAATTTAAACAAAAGACTTCTGTAGGTTTTATGAAGCCCACTAATCTTTATCCTTAAATTTACTATTTTAAAAATAAAAATTAATCATATTCAAAGGTTTTTCTGAAAAACCAAAGCTAGCACAATTATTCCTCCCCAGATTTTAAAGATCAAAGCCTAAAGATTAGGAATACTCACGCGTGTGGGCAGATATATTTGATATGTGAACTTCTAATACCTGCAAAGGCTTCTGCCCATCCATGCCTGGTGGAAAAATTATTTGAATAATACTATTAAATACTGTTTTAATTCCCAAAGAATTAGTAACAGAACATTATTTAATTTTGTGAGGCTAGGCTGGATCAGGCCTGTAACCTCAGCGCTTGAGAAGCGCTGTAAGTTCAAGGCCAGCCTATACCACGTAGTGAGACCCTGCCTCAAAAAAGTAAAAAAGTTATGAAGATAAATATTAGCTTTTGGGTGGGGGTTCAGCTCAGCAGCGTAAGCGCCTGCCTGACAAGCATGATGTCATGAATTCAATCCCTGGAAACCCCCCAAATATATATATTTGTGAATACACACACACACACACACACACACACACACACAGACATATATACACCTGCACAAATGTAAAGCATGGGCTATTAATGCTAATAAAACACCACCACAAACCTAGAAACAACCCAAGGAGCTATTATTTCATCTAGACCAATAGATGAAGATGATCTTCCATGATTTCTGAACAGCAATGTGTGCTCCTTCATATATTCCCACTGCACTTCACAATTTTCAAAATATGTATTTTTATCCCTTTATATGAGCTACACAGTAGGCAAGACAGATAATGTAATTCAGGTTATATATGAAAAAGCCTCAGAGGAATAAAGTAAAGCAGTTATCTAATATCTCTGTTATCTAATATCTCTGTACGCTTACATTATGAAAAGCAACTTTGAGTTCAAGGCCACCCTGGGCAACACAGTGAGTTCAAAGTTAGCCTCAATTACATAGTGACACTCTGTCCCCAAATTAAAAAAAAAAAAATGTGAGTACTTGACTTTATTATAACCCAATACAACTTTTTTTTTTTTGGTACCGGTGATTGAACTCAACTCCGCGCTTACAAGGCAGGTGCTTATACCACTGAGCTAAATCCCCAGCCCTCAAAAGTGTTTTTTTTTTTTTTTTAAAAATAGCACCTCTAACTCAAATAGTCTCCTAGATTTAACCAATCTGAATAATTGCTATGTGAGAGAATCAAGGAAGATACATAAAGATACAGAAAGATACGTATGAATGGAAAACCAAGGATCACCAGATACTTGAAGAAATTAACAGCTCTAAAGGACTAAGATGAATAAACCAAAAGTTAATCCCAGAAGAGATATAATTAGAGGTACAGAAAAAAACATTTAAAAACTGTAAAATAGCATCATCACAGGGAAGATACATGAGAATAGTATAGCAGATTACTAGAAAAAAGAGTAACTTATGACAAAGGAAAACAAGTAACAAATTTTTGAACAAACAGTAAAATTAAATAAATCAGTAAGTGCACAGAATGAAAAATAGAATGGATACGGCAATAATGGTATATAACCCCAGAACTAAATGACATATAATCTCCCTGAGTATACAGAAAAGATCAAAAATGGAAAATCTTAGAGAAAATGAAGACTGCTATGGACTGAATTATACCCTTCCCCACCACATTCAAGGTTTGAAGTCCTAACCTCTGACATGACTATATTTATTCTTGGACATTAGGGCCTGTGAGGAGATGATAAAACCTAATGGGGCGTACAGGTTGGGTCTAAGCCCTCAAAGGTGTGCTATGGCTTGTGTCTAGATGACCCCCCCCCCCAAGCCTCAGGCGGTCATAGGCAACGTGGCTGAATGAGTGTGTGACGCTGGAATTGATCCAGGTACAATACTAAGATCAAGGGCACTGGATTAATGGTGTGAGTCCCACCTCCCCGAAGCAGCCTGAATAAGACAGAAGAGAAGAAAGGGTTCCGTGGTCCTCCTTGCCTTGTTTTGCTACCTTCTGCCCACCATGAACTGTTTCTCCTCTACAAGGCCTGTCTGCCATACTGCCTTGCCTTGGAGCCAACCTAATATGGACCGAAACCCTACAAACTATGAGCCAAATAAACTTTTCCCCTTTGAGGGCTGGGTATTTTGTCTCAGCAGCAAGAAATGTAAGACAAATTAGAAGTCACCAGCATTTCCTTCCTGTCAAATGAGGCCATCTGGGGAAGGTAGACATCTACAAGCCAGGAGACAGCCCTCACTGGAAACTGCGTGGGCAGCACCTTGTTATATAGCATGGACTTCGTAGCCTCTAGAACTGCCAGAAATCGAATTTCTGTTGTTGAAGCCGCCCAGAAGACTGGTGAGCTAACTGCACGCTGTTCTGTTAGGGCAGCTGAGCAGACAGCAGGGCAGATTCAGAAGGACCCCTTCATTCAAAAGAAGTGCCTGGAGAAACAACTGGTAGCAAAGAGACTGACCAAGAAATAACAGAAAACTTCCCCACACCCCAAAAGGCTCAGGACTTCAGGGGGCCTGCCAAGTGCCAAGTAAGACAAACATTTTTAAATCCTTACACAAATCTTAGCAATGTTTCAAAATCAAAAAGGACAAACAGAAAACCCTAAAGCACTCAGAAACCGAAGACAAATTAAAAGGTATAAAAATGAGTCTGGCTGCAGACTTCTGACAGATAACTGACTGCTGGCAGCAACGAAGCAGTAACTTCAAAAACATAAAGAAAACAATTTTGAGCCTAGAACTATTAGCCATGCTAGATTAAAAAAGCATTCAAATGAGAGCACCCAGGATCCAGAGCACTTACCTCTTAGTTAAGAATATGCTGCCATTCAAAAAACTAAATTCAAGAGAAGACTTTGTGTATAAGCTATAGTAATGAACAGAAAAACTATCAAGTTTATAATTATTTAAATAATTTTTAACTAATAAGATGTAAAACTCAGTAACATGTAAAAACATTAATAATATTGGAAAAACCCAATGAAGAGAACACAAAGTGTTGGTAAGTATATTGTAGGAAAAATAGAAATTCAATTCATAAAATCAACCATATCTATTAAATACCTAAAACTAGACTAAAAATACCCCTGTTATTTATGACTCTGCTGATGAAAAATAACTGCAGAGATATGTTCCTGAATGTAAGATTAGTACTGAAAAGATGTCAGTGCATCTCAAATTGATCTTTAAGTCTAATAAAATCTCAAAAAGCCTGAGAGAAAAAAAAAAAAAAGGAATTGCTACATAACCATTGCAAATCAGCTAATAAATTCTCTTCTACCTGAACCAGAGGTCTCTGGTTCAAGTGTTAGCTGGCTGAGGGTGGCCTTTCTGGGCTCTCAGCTGCTATTTGCTGATAGACTCCACTGACTTTGGAAGTAGTTTAAGAGATAAACGTTCAGTGAAATGACCTGGCTCTCCCAAGATTAGACTGAAAAGATTTGAAAAATCATTTTAAGACTACAGATTCCGAGACACAGGCTGGAGCTTGGTGGAGACTGCCTAAGCTACCTCTTTGCTTGGCCCAGCCTTTAGTAGCTCTCATATATCCCCTGCACCAAAAAGATTCCACAGATAAAATCACCTTCTGTTATCAGCTAAGAGCGATGTACAAGTACAGTGTACGCTGTGTGAACTGACTCAAGTACATAAGGATCAATGGTAAACAACTCCTTTGCTTTTTTATGTTTTATATTTCAATTTATTAAGCCTAGTCATGTGGTTGTGATATATGTATTTTTTCTTTTTATTTTCAAATCCATTTTATTTCAAAGAGAAAAAGAAAAATTTTTTTTTTAAATTTCAAAACATGTCAATCAGGGGGCAATAATGGTACATACAATGAGCACTGTCACCCCCTAATCATTCACCCCAGAGCATAAGACATCTGCATCCAATTGTCCAAACAATACCAGCACAAATCTTTCTCTTCAATGAACAAAGAAAAATCAGTAGCATAACTATCAACTATTTTTATATACATATATATATATGCATAGATGTGTTATTTCAGCTTCTCACTGAAGCTGAAATATGTTTACAATGTTTACACATGATTTGAACAAATGATGTTTGCTCAAATGATGTTTGAACAAATGATGTTTACACATATGATTTACTTCACTTATGAATATGGTCTCAAGTTGCATCCATTTATCTATAAAAATCTCTAGTTTAGGCCAGGGATTTAGCTCAGTGGCCTAGCGCCTGCCTGGCAAGTTCAAGATCGTGAGTTCGATTCCCCGGTACCAAAAAAAAAGTCTCCAGTTTATCCCTCTTTACGGCTGAGCAGTACTGCACTGTATAAAAATACCACATCTTTTTTATCAGTTCCTCAGTCAATGGGCCTTTAGGTTGTTTCCAAGATCTGGCTATTACAAGTTGTGCTGCTATAAACATGGGTGTACATATACTGCTGTCCTACGATGTTTTTAATTCTTTTGGGAAGATACCCAAAAGGAGAGTAGCTGGGCAGAATGGGACCTGTGGTCCTAGTTTTTTGAGAAATCTCCACCCTGATTTGCATCAGTCTACACTCTCACCAACAGGGAGAAGGGTTCCTTTTTCCCTACAACCCCTCCAGCACTGCTTGATTTCTTGATAATAGCCATTCTTCCTGGGATAAGGTGGAATCTCAGTGTTGTTTTAATTTGCATCTCTTGAATGACCAGTGATGTTGAAGATTTTTTTCATATTTATTTCCTGTTTATATTTCTGCATCTGAGAAGTGTATATTCATCTCAGACACCCATTTTTGGATGGGGTCTTCAAATTTAGGAGGACTTTTTTTTTTTTTTTTTTTTTTTTGCAGTACTGGGGATCGAACTCACGACCTTGCACTTGCCAGGCAAGTGCTTATGCCACTGAGCTAAATCCCCAGCCCTAGGAGGACTATTTTTTAAAGTTCTTTATGTTCCTAATAGTAGTCCTTGGTCTGAGGAACAGCAGGCAAACATTTTCTCCCACACTGTGAGTCGTCTTGTCACTTTGTTGGTGGTTTCTCTTGCTGTGCAAAAAGCTTTTCAGTAGGATGAGATCACAGTTGTTGATTTTAATAGTTCCTGTGCAATCTGGGTTTTGCGCATAAAGTCTTTGCCAACACTAATGTCTTCAAGAGTTTTACCTACGTGATGTATGCATTTACTGGTTGGTGTTTGTGGTGGATTGACAACTGGTGGCCAACTTGTAATACAAGCTGGACTGCAGAGGAAGTAGTCCTGTGGGTTCTTCTGAGGAGCTTTCAAGCTTCTTTCCTGATATGAATGTGGCTGTTCTTATCATCAGTGAAGCTTGGGACCTTGTTGTCACTGAGAGTGGCCGCGGCTCACATTAAAGGAGCTCTAGTGTCACTGCTTCCTGGTTCCAGAGGGGAAGATGTGTGCTGTTCAGTCTCCAGGAGAGGCTTGTCACACTGGCTTCCGTTCTCATCCCTGAAGGAGCTTGGGACCTCGATGGCACTGAGGATGGCTGTGGTACTTTTTGGGGGAGCCCTGGTCCTTACTTTAAGCATTGCTTCCTGGCTCCAGTGCAGAACCTTCATCTATGGCACCAATCCTTCATCCCTCTAGAACAGACTTTCTGCCCTCCACACTGACCTTTGGGCTTCCCAACACAGATCCATTAACGAGACTTGCATGAATGAATCACTGTCATGGGCTCTAGGTCTTCAGTTGGATTTTTGGGAGGTCTTTAATGTATGGACAGATTTCCTGCACTTTTCATGTCTGACTCTTTGGGAGACTATTATAAAATAATTCTCTAAATTATATGTTCTGTATTAAATTGTTTTTCTTACAAACTCTGACCACAACAATGTTAACGATTACTAAGTATTCTGTCTACCATTTTGAGTATAATTAAGAATATTTCAGATGGTAGAGAGAGGAAAGGGTTGGGGAAAGGGAAGTAATAAGAATTAAGATGTGTTATATACACTTCCAAGTCCCCACAATGAATGTTAATTATTATGTATTGCAACCATGTACTAATATTACAAATTTAAGAAAAAAGCTTGGCATGATGATGCACACCTGTAATCCTGGCACTTGGGAGGCTGAGGCAGGTGGGTCACCATCAGTTTGAGACTACACAGTGAGTCCAACGTAGTATAACTACATAGCAAGGTCCTGTCTTAAAAACCAAAAAAAAGGGAAAGAATATCTCACATTATGTTTATAGTGAGCATTGCAGACAGTATGTTTACATTTCAATGGGTACATTAAGCAACATTATGCAGCAATAATAAAGACCTACAATATAGACTACCACGCCTAGATCATGGACCTAGATCAGAAACTATCAAATAATCTAAGCACTTTTTGCTTTAGAGAATTAACATTTGGAGTCCTTTCCAACAAAGTGATCTAAGCAATATTTTAAAATAATTTTTTTAAAGTGTAGCCATATATATATATATATATATATATATACATATATATATATATATATTTTTTTTTTTTTGGTATCGGGGATTGAACTCATGACCTCACACTTGCCAGGCAGGCACTTAAGCCACTGAGCTAAATCCCCAGCCCAAAGTGCAGCCATATTATAAACTATTTTTTTCATTCTGTCAATGCCTACTTTGTGTATCTCTTTTAGTTTCTGTCGTTTCAATTTCTATCTGTATCATTAGTATACTTTCTATTTCAAGATTTGTGTTAATGACCTCAGGGATAACTAAGCCCTAAACATCACGGTATTATTTTAGATAATTACAGCTTTGGGAATACACAGCAACTAAAAATCATATGTATTAAACAATTTTCCACCTATTTATTACTGTTCCAATGGAACATATATTCAATTACGCTCCTCAAAACATTACTATATATAATTAGAGCATTTAACGTGACTGCCTAGGATAGCTGACAGGGTTACTCCCTTACAACATAAAGGCACTTTACAAAGTTTATACAATAGCAGCACAATTCATAATAGTAAATTCTGGAAGCAGCTTGTGTAACCATCAACAGGTGACTGGATAAAGAAAATGTGGTATTTATATACTGTATAATGAAACACTATTTTGCTATCTAGAAAGAATGACAAATTTGAAACATTTGTTGAAAAATGGATGGATGCACCTGGAAAATATAACATTGAGTGAAATAACCAGACAAACAAGCTTAAACATCATATGGTATCTCTCATTTGAATGAGGCTACAAATAGTAATACAGATGGGTAGAAAGGGACAAGGGAGCCAGGCATGGTGGCACATGCCTGTAATCTCAGCACTTAGGAGGCTGAGACAGGAAGATTGCAGCAAGTTCAAGGCCACCCTGGGCTACATAGCAAGACCCTGGCTCAAAAGTCAGTCAATCAAACAAACAACAACAAAAACAAAACAAGAAAATGACAAGGGAATGGATCTCTTGCAATAGGCAAGTGGTCCAAGGGAACGAGGGCAAAGGGTGGGAGTGTGAGGGGAAATAAGTAGAAGATGTGGCATGTGCAGGAATCTATAACGTCAATGAATGTAAACATTATACACTATTGTATGGGCTCTAATTCATAACAAGGATGAAAATGGGTTAGAGGAACTGGAGGAGGAGGCAGGGTGAGGGCATGTGTACCACAGATCCCCCACCATTAACGCACACTCCGCAGTTCAAAGGTCTTTTGGTTACTGATTAGTTCTTGGTCTCTTTCTGGGCTAAGAGAGACTAATGTCTGTCAATTATTCAACCCAAACACACGGATAATTCTAGCAGTATTTCATGTGAGATCTTCATGATTACATTTCTATTTGTGTCTAAAACTGTAACCCCAAAATTATTAATATTACTTGCTCATTTTTTTTTTGTTTTGGAGACAAGGTCTTAACCTCAGCCCATGCTCCTGCCTCAGCCTCCTGAGTGCTGGAAATTCAAGCACGTGCCACCACACAAACTACACCCTCCCAGATCTTGAGACAAAAGTTCTAGCCCAGTGGAATGGCCAAAGAAAATACTCTTTTATTAAAAAAAAAAAAAAAGAAAGAAAGAAAATACTCTTTTAAAAGTTTTTTTTTAATTAACTTATTTTGTGGTTTATCTGAGATGAGGTCAAATAAAGTTGAGGCTGGCGTTGAACTGACTATGTAGCCCACTGTGGCCTCAGACCTGCAGCCGTCCTCCAGCCCGAGCCCTCAAGCGCTGGGATCAGAGGTGTGTGCATGAACGTACACAGCAGGATTGTTCACAGTGGCCCAAAGGGAAACAACCCAAACGATCACTAGCTGATTAAAGGGTTTTTCAGCCGTAATGAGGACTGAGCCCAGGGTCTGGCACCGGGGAGAGGAGCTCTCTACTACTGAGCTACACCCCGGGCCCTGTTTTTGTGAGACAGGGTTCAACCAGGTCACCCAAGCTGGCCTCAAACTTGTGAGCCTCCTGCTTCAACTGCTTTAGTAGCTGGGATTAGGGGTATGTGTCACCAAAATCAGCTCTCAATTTTTAAAGTGTGGTATATCCATACAATGAATTCGGTCATAAAAGGAATGCAGTACTTACAGGCTAAAACACAGATGAACTTGGAAGTAAGTATGCTAAGTGAGAAAAGCTAGATGCAAAAGATCAAATGTTATCTAATGCCATTTATACAAAATATCCATAGAAATAGAAAGGAGATTAGTCGCTGCCAAGAAGGAGAGTGAGTAAGGAGGCTAATGAGTATGCTGTTTCTTCATCAGAAGGCTAAAAATATTCTGGCATTAAGGTAGTGGTGATGCATGCCAAAGATTAAAACTGGACTCAATCTTTCACCATGTATTAAGCTAAAATCAGAATGGGTCAAAGATCTTAAAACAGAAACTAAATCTGCTGGAAGACAGAGTAGGTAAAACTCCTGAAGACGTTGGTGTAGGAAAAGACTTTGTGAACAAAATCCTGATATAATTTTACACCATGCAAATTACATCTCAATAAATAATAATAAACAATAGTGATGGGCCAGAATTTCTAAACTTGGTTCTACACAAGCTATACTAAGAAGCTTTATAAAAAAACAATACTAATAATAGGAATTCTGGGTTCTAGTCTCAACTCTGCCATTATATGGAAATTCCATTATATGGAATACAGCTTCAGACAGTTTCCTGTCTAGTTGTTTCTCAAAAACATGATTCCCCAGACCAGGAACTTGTTATAAATGTAAAGTCCTTAGTTCCATTCCAAACCTACTAAATCACAAACTCTGGCAGTGGGGCACATGAAGTCTTTTTAAAATTTTTAATAGTACATGTTTGCAGTACATAATGATTACATTGTGGGGAACTGGTACATGTATATAACACACCTTAATTCTTTTTTGCCTTCCCCTCCCTTAAAAATTTTTTTTGCCAGATTTCTAAGTCCTTATCAAATTATCATAAATACAGATTAACACCCAGATCAGGCACAATGCCGAGGTCGTTAAGGTGATTCTGATGCGTGCCAACCCATCAGAATCAATGTCTCTCTAGTCCTCAGGTTTCCCATCCGTACCCTGACCCAGTTAGTGTACAAGAAGATTTCAAAGGTCCTCATAAGTTTTCATAATATTTTGACAGCAACCATATTAATACAAAAGTGAACCTAACCCGTGTTCAGTCTTTTTGATAGTTTTCAAGGTCAACTGAAAAATCTTAAGATTTAAGAACTTTACAAAGCTTTAATTAGGTGGAAACTAATATTCAGAAACTTACTCAGAATGTATTTCATATTATTCAAAAAGGAAAAAGCAAAACACAGACATGGATGTACAAGGCTCATAAAAGACTAAAGGGCTTAGGCCTCAGGACAAAACTCATTAAATACTACAAATTCAATCTGCTTCTCAGATAGACCCTTTAGAAGAGACTACAAAGTAAGTGATGTGCTGTTTCCACTATGTTCACTCTCTATTAATCGGTGATGCCATCCAGACTGGAACAAGAAACGTCCCTTCTCATTTCCATCCCTGCAGCACATCACTCATGCAAAATCTTCCTATAAATCTCATTAGTCTTTCTAATTAACTGGCCAAGAGCACAAGGACCCAAGATGGGTTGGAGTCTTAAATGACCACCAGAACTTGGGGTGATAGAAAGTCAGAAATGTGACAGCAAAAAAACTATGCGAATATACTAAAATAAGCAAAAAGGAGAAATCAAGAAACCAAGGAAAGGTAGTGAGAATAACTTTAACATAATTGGTTATTACCTACCCCCCAACAAATTTATGTCCACCCAGAACCACAGAATGTAACCTTATTGGGAAATAGCCTCTTGGCAGATTTAATTAAGGATCTACTGAACATGAACCCAAGAGTCTCTCCTGATGTAACATTTTTAAATGAATACATACATACTGAATTAGGGGGAAGCTAGAATCCAGGAGCTGGTGTTCTCATAGTGTAGAGGAAAGTACACAGGTAAGACAAGGGCATATGAGACGGAGGGAAAGGTTAGACGTATAGTACAGGGCCGGAGATTTAGCTCAGTGGCTTAAGTGCCTGCCTGCCAAGCATGAGGTCGTGAGTTCGATCCCCAGTAACAAAAAAAAAAAAAAAAAAAAAAAAAAAAAAAAAAAAAAAAAAAAAAAAAAAAAAAAAAAAAAAAAAAAAAAAAAAAAAAAAAAAGAAAAAGAAAAAAAAAGAAAGAAGTATAGTACACAGCATCAAGCCACAGAGTACCAGGGGCTACCAGAAACTAGAAACTAGGAAAGAATCACAGAGAATGCATACAGCCTTAAGGACATCTTGATTTTGGACTTCTGACATTTAACTGTGAGAATAAAATTCTACTTTATGTTATTATCTTATTATTGTTTGGTTTTTGAGACAAGGTCTCACTGTGTGGTTCAGACTAGCCTTAAACTTACTACGTAGCCCAGTTTGGCCTTGAATTCAGTGTCCCTCCTACCTCAGCTTCCTGATTGCTGGGTTACATGCATGTACCACCATGCCCAGCCACTTCTGCTATTTTAAACTTTATAGTTTGTGATCATTTGTTAGGGCAGCCCTAAGAAATTAAAGAACTTGCTATCTGACACTCTTTGCGTGTCTTACCCTTTACTCACTTATCTGTTCAACGAATACTGCTTCTGCACATCCCACATTGTTCTAACTCTGGAGATACTGTGTACTAAGTTCACCACCCACAACTAAATTCCGTGTTCAGATGAATTTTATATTATGTGAATTTTATCTCCCTAATTTTTTTTAAAGTCTTTGCCTGAATGGACTTTATATACCAGTGAGATACCCATGCTCACAAATTCCAGTTTTTGCTTAAGGTAGGTGAAAGATTTTTTCATCTCAGGTAAATGATCTCCAAATCACATTCTATAATTTTATTTCTAATTTTTTGGGGGGGACACCAGGAATTAGACTGCCAGGCAGAAGCTGTGCCCCTGAGCTATATCCTCAGCCCTCCATTAGCTCTTGATTTCAGAAAGAGGAGCAAACTTATTTAAGGTTACAAAACATATTCATGTTGCCAATCCTATTATCATTTTCAGTCCTCACCCTGCTTGACCTCTCAGTAAAATCTAAGCCAATCACTTAACTTTAAAAATTCTTCCTTTTTTAAAGTTTAGTTTGTTTGTTTTATGAGATAGGAGCTCATTGCCTAGCACAGGCTGTCCTGGAACTCTCAGGGATGGATCCTCTTGCCTCAGCCTCCCAAGTGCGAGGATTATAGGCACGCAAGGATTATAGCCGTGCACCACCATGCCCAGCTTTCCTATGCTTTTACAGTTTCCTGGGCCAAGAAAACCTCAGACAGGTGACACAGACCAGTAATTCCTGGAATATATCGAGGAGCGGGCATAATGGTGGTGATGGTGGTGCTGCTCCTGCTGCAAGAGGAGGACTAGGCTTTCCCCTGACCTCTCCTCGGTCCCCAGCCCCTTAACTGAAACCGAGTATTCAGATGTCACACTCGGAAGGCGGCAGGAAGGGCCTTCCTGGGGGAAGCACAGCTGTGGGTTGGTAGAGCCGGAGGGGGGCATATCAGAGCTGCATTAATGGCCAGAAATGCCAGCTGAGGAGTCCCGTTCCCCATGGGAACTAAATACACAGAAAGGGGGAGGCTGCAAGAAATCCTGTGGTGTAGGCTCAAACTGGAGCAAGCAGTATAAATGCAAAGACTTTCAATATTTATAAACGTCAAAGCACCAGAAGCTGTGTGAGGACGTATTCCT
>PVJX010019503.1:0-34784 GCA_004027295.1 Dolichotis patagonum | reverse complement strand
GGGAGACTTCCTGGGCGTGAAGGGTGGGGCTATGGGCCCAAACAGACCTGGCCCAGATGCCGATCTCCAGGCAGTTCCCTGTGGATGAAGGGCGGGCCTACCAGCCCCAAAGAGTCCCGCCAAGATGCAGGTCTGCGCAGTCTTTTGATCCAAACAGCTCAGGCCACTCTAAGGTCCGGGAGTTTCAGGTCCCAAAGAGACAGCCTGAGATGCTGCTTTCTGGGAGCACATTGTGCTTTTTTATCCCTCTGACTCCATCGTTTTTTATGCTAGGGTTAACAAGTTCAAACTGTTTCACCCATGAACATAATTTCCAGTGGCATCCATTTACCTACAAGAGTCTCAAGATTATTCTACTTTATAGTTGGGTAGCTTTCCATGGTACAAAAGTACCGTATCTTTCTTATCCATTCTGTGGTTGATGGGCAAGTTATCCTTGCTTTTTTTCTGATCTCCCATTGTATGGGACAATCGTTTTCTTTCCTTTGATTTTTCAGTCTATAAATTTCCTTTCAAGTTAAATGTGTTTCTTTTTAAAATTTTTTTTATTCACTTGAAGGTAGTAAAATACAATGGAACAGGATGGAATAAAGCCAATTGAGACAGTGTAGTGAAATTAGTACAGAACTTCACAGCAGGTTACTGGGATGACAGTAATAGGTACCATAGTATATCTCGTTATCTTCACAATAGTTGTTCTTTCAATTAGGTATAACAAAATTAAAGGAAATACAGAATATTATAGAATTTATCATAATAGAATACTGAATAGAGCAATACCATTAATCAGGATAAAGCAAAACAGTGATAAAAGTATTTGCCTTTGACGAGATGGTAGAAGGAAATCCCCCTTATTTGCTATATTATATATGGTTAATCTCCCAAGAGATGCTCAGATCTCTGGATCCCACTTGCTAATGGGGGGGGATGTGATGTTGGATTCTCAGCTCACACACCAGTAGACTCAAAGCCACTTACCAGGGTGGCAGGCTGGTTGCTCAGTGCCCTAAGTTCCAACATGGCGTGGATCTCAGGAGACACTGCTGCTTCTTGCCCTGGGGTGGCCGCAGCTTGCCAGGCCACAGCAGCTTACCAGGGTGGCAGGCTGGTTTCTTGGTTTCCCAGCACCCTAAGTTCCAACATGGTGCAGATCTCAGGAGATGCTGCAGCTTCTCGCCCTGTAATTCTTTTTATATCCTTTCCTCCTTCCCCCTTGATCCTTATATTTGTCCCTTTCCCTTTTGCAAAAGATTTATCTTCCTGCTTTCGTTATCTATTTCATTTTGCTCTTTAATTTTTTCATATTTTGGGCTTCTCATATAAGAGAAACCATACAATATTTAACCTCATGTGTCTGATTTATTCCATGTAACATAGTCTTAAGGTACATCCATTTTTCTACAAATGGCTCAAATTTATTGTTCTTTATAGCAGAGTAGTACTCTATTGTGTATAAATATCATGGGTTTTTTTTTATTCTTTTATCTGTTGATGGATGTGTAGGCTGTTTCCAAGATGTAACTACTATGAATTGTACTGCTATAAACATATATCACTCTAATATAGTTCTTTTGGGAAGATGCCTAGTAGCAAATGAGCTGGGTTGAGTGGAATTTCTAGTTACAGCTTTGGGAAAATCTCCATACTGATTTCTACAGTGATTGCACTAGTTTACCTTCCCACCAACAGTGGGAAAGGATTTTTTGACCCTCAGAGACTTGCCAGCATTTGTTATTGTTTGATTGCTTGATAACAGCCATTTGTTTGCGAGGGAGACAAGATTAGTGCTGTTTTTAATTTGTGTTTCTCAGACAACCAGAAATGAAGAACATTTTTTCATGTATTTCTTGGCCATTTGTAATTTTCTTTTGAGAAGTGTCTATTTGTTTCAGTTGCCCATTTTTTTGATTGGGCCTCTTATTTGGAGGGTCTAATTTTTTGAGTTCTTTATATATTCAAAATATCAATCCTTTGTCCAAGGCACAGCTGGCAAAATTTTTTTCCCATTCTTCAGGTGGTCTGTTTACACTGCTAGTTGTTTCCTTTGCTGGTCAGAAGCTTTCTAATTTGATATAATCTCACTTATTGTTTCTAGATGTCATTTCTTATGCAGTTGGGGTTCTGTTTAAAAACTAGGGGAAAAGGAACCCTTCTCCACTCGGAGTATAGACTGGTGCAACCTACTGTGGAAGTCAGTGTGGATTCCTCAAAAAATTAGGATTAGAGGTTCCATTTGACCTAACTATTCCCTTTCTGGGTATCTTCCCCTAAGAACTAAAAGCAGCATACCACAGCATGCATACCCATGTTTATAGTGGCACAGTTTATAATAGCTAAATCTTGGAAACAGCCTCTTTTGTGCATGGAAAGTTCAAAAAGATTTGCTTAAGGTCACAGTTGTTAGTGTTTTTTTTTTTAAATGTTTCCTTTTTTATTTGGTTGCTTGTCAGAAATCTTTTACTGAAAAGAAACAGAAGAAAGAAAAAATGAGGCTGATAATTGGTCATACAGGGCTTCAGTGGAAACAAAGTAGAAGAAAATCACTTCCCTAAAAATAACAAGTGTAGTTTTTATTTTGTAAATAAAACAGTTTAAATATTCAAAAATAAAACTAAGCCCTGAAGGTTGGAAAAAATCCTAAAATTGAGTGTAAATGAAGCAAATCCAACTGTACTTGAAATGAATATTGCAACTGTAGAGAAAAATAAGCATATAAGTAACTTTGAACATAGTACTTCACACATCCTCTGTGTAAAAAAACATTTTAATCACCAACACATATTAAGTTCTTCAGCTGGGTAGACATTTCAGTTCTTGTTTTACCAGTTTTTTCTGTACTTGTTTGAAGTACATAATGATTACCTGCCTGGTGAGGAGTTGGCACATGTACATAACGCATCTCAATTCTTTTTCATCCCCTTCCTCCCTGTCTCTCCTTCTCCCTCACTCTTGATCCCCTTCCCCTCTGAAAAAGATCTATCTCCCCACTTCCTACTATCTGTCTTTCATTTTGCTCTTTCTTTATAATGTGGATTTCTCATATAAGAGAAGCCATGCAATAGTCAAGTTTGTGTGTCCAATTTATCTCACTTAACTTTTTTTATTTTGAAGAGAAAAAAAACAAACAAAATTAAACAGTAGAGTCAATCAAAGCAAAACAATGAACATGATACAGGACTTCAAAACAAGACAAAAGGAAATCAATAATGGCTACCATAATGCCTCTTGTTATCTTCAAAATGACTGCCCATGCGATCAGGCATAATAAAATCAAACAAAATAGTACAGAATAAAACTGATAAAAACAAAATAATGGAAGCAATACAGGACTCAAAAACAAGATAATAGTAAAACAACAGTGGTTACCATGATGCCTCTTGTTATCTTCAAAGTAGCTGCCTACACCATCAGACATAATACAATTAAACAAAACAAAATAGAATAAAACCAATCAAAACAAAACAATGAAAGCAATACAGGACTTCAAAACAAGATAATAGGGAAAACAACAGTGGGTACCATAATGCCTCTTGTTATCTTCAAAGTAGTTGCCTACACCATCAGACGTAATACAGTCAAACAAAACAAAATAGAATAAAATCAATCAAAACAAAACAATGGAAGCAATACAGGGTTTCAAAACAAGATAGTAGGAAATCAATAATGGCTACCATAATATATTTTGTTATACTTGAAATATCTGCCCATGCCATCAAATATAATAAAATTAGACAAACCAAAATAGGATGAAACCAAACTAAATAGAACAATGAAAACAATACAGGGTTTCAAAACATGGTAATAGGTTAACAATGGCCACTTCCTTCCCTTTTTAGACATTTCCTCCCCTTTCACTTTCACAATATTTATTGTGCATTTTGGATCCCATTAACTCCTTTAATTTTTTATACTAGGGAGACAATACAATGTTCACCCACATGACTGAACCATCTCACTCATGAGCATGATCTCAAGTTGTATCCATTTACCTACAAGAGCCTTGAGGTTATCTTACTTTATAGCTGGGTAGCTTTCCATTGCATAAAAATGCCATGTCTTTCTTATCCATTCTGCAGTTGATGGGCAAGCTACCCCTACTTTTTTCTGGTTCCTTGTCACATAGAGCATTGTTTTCTCTCCTTTGATTTTCAGTCTATGGATTTTCTTTTGAGTTATATGTGTCTCTTGTATAAAACATATTGCTGTATCCTGTTTCCTGATCTACTCTGCCTATGTTTCTTTTTTTGGCAGAATCGAGGCCATCTGCATTAATGGTTATGGCCAACATGTACTGCCTTGTCTTTGCCATGTTATTTTCCTGCTGTTGGCTGCCTACTTTTCCCCTCACTCAATTGTTTGTCCCACTTGGTGATCCCTGTCTGCCACTGTTCCTGGAACCGTGGTCAATTTTATCTTTCTATAGAATGTCCCTCCGTATTCTCTGTAGGGTTTGTTTGGTGGTCATGAATCCCTTCAGTTGTTCTTTGTTATGTAAGTGTCTTGTTTCTCCATTAAGTTTGAAAGATAGTTTTGCAGGGTACATCTGGGTTAGAAGTTTTTTCCTTTCAGGACTTGAAATACTTTACTCCATGCTCTTCTTGACTTGATGGTTTGTATTGAGAATTCTGCCATGATTCTGATGGGTTTTTCATTATAGATGACCTGTTTCTTTTCTCTGACAGCTTTTAATAACCTGTTCTTACGCTAAATTTCTGGGATCTTGACTATTATATTTCTGGATGTAGATTTATTTTGGTTATGGATAGCTGAATTTCTATATGCCTCACTTATCTGAATGTCATGTCCTTATCCCATGCTTGGGATGTTTTCTGCTATTATGTCATTTGTGTTGACTCCTGCTTTTTCACTGATTGCTATTATTCTTAATTTATTTTTCTTTGTGTTGTCTTGCAGTTGTTGAATTGTTATTTCCTGGTTCCTTGTTATTTTTAAGAGATCTTTCCTTTCATGATCACAAGTTGCAAACCTGTCTTCAAGGTTTGAAAGTCTGTCTTTAGTTTCTTTCACGTAGTTTGCCAGCTTTCAATGGAGTTGTTAATTTCCTGGATACTTCTTTGAATCTGTTTCATGCATTCTAAATCTCTCTTACATTGTTCATTCAGAGTTCCCCTCATTTTTCTATGTTCCTCTATTTTTTAATCTAGGTCTTCTTTAGAGATACTTAGCAATTCTTTCATTATGTTTTTCATTTATTTGTTTACCTGATATGGTATTTCTGTTCTAATTTCTTTTATAGGCTCATGACATTGTCTCTTTACTTCAGTTGCTATCACTTCAGAAACTTCAGGTGTGAGTCTGCCAGTCTCTTCCGTGTTTACATCTCCTGGACTTGCTCTGCATGGATTGGAGGCCAGGGACTGCCTTTTGTTTTTTCATCTTGAAATTTTCTTGGATTCTTCCTGACAAGTGGGTAGTGGGGTTCGAAGGTCTTCCCACATTGGCTCTGAAGAGTGACAGTTTGGCTTTCCTGACCAGTGCTGGTATGCAATGGTGGCCACTAGGTGTGCTGGTGCAGGGCTGGCTGTCACTTTTCCCAGCCCTCCCTGGCTACCAGCAGCAGGAAGCCAGCCAAATGGTGGCTGGTGTGCTTGTGGGGGCAGAGCTGGCCATTGCCTCCCTGGCCTGAGCTGGTTACCACAGGAAGTGTTCCCAGTGGCAACTGGCTCACTTAATGTTATAGTCTTAAGATGCACCTATTTTCCTTCTTTTTGGCAGAGTAGTACTCCAGTGTGCATAAACACCTTCTCTGTATCCATTTATCTGTTGATAGACACATATACCACTTCTAAGATTTAGCAATTGTCACTTGTGCTTCTATAAACATAGATTCGAATGTGTCACTGTAATATGATTACTTTAACTCAGGGAAAGAAACCTAGAACAGAAATAGTTGTGTTGAATGTAATTTTTAGTTTCATTTTTTTGAGAAATCTTTATACTGATGTCTCCAGTGATTCTAATAGTTTACATTTCCATCAACAATATAAGATGGCTCCTTTTTTTCTCCATCCTTTGTTATCAATTGATTTCTTAATGATTTGCATTCTTTCTAGAATAAGATGGAATCTCAGTGTTGTTTAAATTTCCATTTCTTGATTGGCCAGTGATAGTGAACATTTAAGACCATTTGTATTACTTCAGAGAAATGTCTATTCATCTCAACTCCCCATTTATTGGTTGGGTCTTTTGTTTTGGGGGTCTAACTTTTTGAGTTCTTCATATACTGTATTCTAGATAGTAGACCTTTAAGGAACAGCTGGCAAACTTTTTTTTCACACTTTCATTCTGTTTGTTGTTTATTTTGCTATGCAGAAGCTTTTTAATTAGATATGATCCCATTTATTGATTCTTTTTAAAATAAATTAAGTTTATTGGTACATTTTAGGTATATATAATGATTGCATTCATCATAGGGAATTTGTACCTGTGCATGATATATCTTGATTCTTTCTTCAATCCCTATTCCCCTCCATACTTACATACTTGTTTTGTTTCCTTTTGTCCCTTTTCCCATTTTTCTTTTCTCTTTCTTCATTTCCACTTCCTATTTGAAGATTTTCTTCCTGTTTCACAATATCTATTATACATTTTGATTCTTTATATTTTCAGTTTCTCACACTTGAGAGACGATGTGATATATACACTTGTTTGTCCAATTTATTTTACTTAAAAGTATGATCTCGAGGTTCATTAATTTACCTAGCAATATGTCAAGTTTATCTTTCTTTAATGGGTGAGTAGTACTCTATTGTATAAAAAAGAAACTACATCTTTTTTATACATTCATCAGTTTATGGGAATTGGGGCTGCTTTCAGGATTTGGCTATTACAAACTGTTCTGCTGTAAGCATAGGTGCCATATATCACTGTGGTATTATGCTTTTAATTCTTTTGGGAACATATCAAGAAGGGCAATACCTGAATCAAATGGGACCTCTAATCCTAGTTTGGTGAGGAATCTCTCCATTGATTTCTACAATGGTTGTAAAAGTCTACACCCCACCAACAGAAGAGAAGCATTCGTTTTCCCCCAAAGCCCTACCAACATTTGTTTTTGGTTGATTCCTTTATAATAGCCATTCATTCTGGTGAGATGGAATCTTAGCATTGTTTTACTTTGCTTCTCTTGAATGACCAGTGATGCTGAATATTTTTTCATATATTTATTTGTTGTTTTTATTTCTTCAGCTGAGAAGTATGTATGCATCTCATAGGCCTATTTTTGGATTGGATTTTTAAACTGGGGGGGCAGGTCTAATGTTTTTCAATTCTTTATGTATTCTGGATATTAGTCCTCTGTCTGAGGAACAAGTGGCTAAATTTTTGCCCTTTCTGTGGGTTGTATTCATTCTGTTAGTGATTTCTTTTTCTGTGCAATAGCTTTTTAATATGAGATCCCAGTTACTGATTCTTTGTAGTATTTGTTGTGCAGCCGGGGTTTTGTTCATGAAGTCCTTGCCTACAACTATGTCTTCAAAATTTCTGTCTACTTTCTCTTCCAATAGGCTTAGTGTTTCTGTTTTAATATTTAGATATTTGATCTATTTTGATTTTAGTTTGGTGCATGGTGGTAGACATGAGTTGAGGTGCAGTCTTTGGCAAATGGAAAGTCAGTATTTCCCCACACAACTTATAGAGAGGCTATCTCTTCTTACAGAGAATATGTTTGGTATCTTTGTCAAAAGAGTATGGCTGAGTATGTTTGAGGTTGTTTCTGCCTCTTCTAATCTGCTATATTCTTTGTAGCTTTTGATCAGTCTTGGTTTGTAATGCTCTTTTTCTGCAAATAGAATAGCTACCCCTGCTTTTTTTCCAGATTCCTGTCACATGGAGTGTTGTTTTTCATCCTTTGACTTTTTGTCTTTGAATGTTTTTTGAGTTAAATATGTTTCTTGTATACAGCATATTGTTGAATTTTGTTTTTGATTGTTGGATCTTACTTTTTTAAAATGTTTTTTAAATTTTATTTTAAAGGGGGTAAAATTAAACACAACAAAACAGAACAGAATGGGACATAAGAAAGCATAAATTTCAAAGCTAGACAACAACTAGAGATCTTCATTATCTGTCATATTGTCTCTTGTTTTCTTCCAAATGGTTGTCCATATCTTTGCATATGGGGAGCTCATACTAAATAATATAGCCAATCTTTTCACAAGATGTGTAGTTCACTGGCTCCCACTTGCTAAGGAGGGGGCATGGGACAGGGGACAGGGCAACATGAGATGTCTGATTCTCAGCCTGCATGCCTGCAGGATCACAGGTGCCCCCCAGAGAGGGGAGGAGTTCCTTGTTTTCCTGGCACCCTGAGTCAACCACATGGTGCAGGTCCCGAGGTGCCAGGGTCTCTCTCCTTCAGGCTGCCGAAAGTCTGCCACACTCTCAGCCGCCCACCAGAGAGGGGAGGAGATCCTTGTTCTCCGGGCACCTGGCACCCCGAGTCAACCACATGGTGCAGGTCCCGAGGTGCCAGGGTCTCTCCCCTGCAGGCCCCCTAAAATCCGCCATACTCACCAGCTATTTCTTTCTGAAGACTTGACCATTCCATTTCCAAAGTTCTGAAATGGCCAACAGACCACAGAAAGAATTCTCTTTAGGCTCCTGTTTGAAACCAGCAGCTACAGCAATCTGCTGGCTTTGCTTCAGGGCCAGTGGATCTTACTTTTTGATCTTGCTTCTTGCCAATTTGTTACTTTTAATTGGTGAATTGAGACCATTTATATTGGTGATTATAACTGATAGGTATTGACTTATCCATGTGTTATTTTTCTTTTGTTGATTCCATTTCTTTCCCTTCTATTTAATTTCATGCTTTGCTTGGTGAGTTCATTCAATTGGGCTTCTTGGAATTTTCTTTTTCTAGAATATTCTTGAGAACTTTTTGGAATGGTGGTTTGGTGATCATGATTTCTTCATGTGTTCTTTATCAGGGAAGTATATTATTTCTCCATCAATTTTAACAGATAACTGCAAGGTATACAGTCTGGGTTGGAGATTGTTTTCCTCTAGGGCTTGCAATACTTTAAGCTCTCCTTTAGGGTTTGTGTTGAGAAGTCTGCTGTGATTCTGATGCATTTTTTTAATAGGTGACTTATTTCTTTTCTCTAACAGCTTTTAATATTCTATTTTTCTATTGAATTTCTGGAATCTTGATTATTATATGTCTTAGTGTAGCTTTTTCCTCATCATGGCTATTTGGTATTTTATATTCTTCACTTATCTATATCTCAAGTTCATTTTCTATGCTTGGAAAGTTTTCTGTTATTACTTCTGTGAACAAGTTTTTATCTCTTTTGTGCTGTCTTATGACTTTTTCATTGATCCCAGTTAATCTTATATTTGTCTTTGCATCATTTAATAGCTGTTGGTTGATTTTTCTTTTCTGTGGTCCCTTGCTATTGTTAAGAATGTTTTCATTTGATGATCACCAACCACAACCCTGTCTTCTAGACCTGATATTATATCTTCCTAATGGTTGATTCTGCAGCATTTATTTCCAATAGGATTTTTAATCTCCTAAATATATGTTTGGCTCTGTTTTATGGCATTCAGTTCTTTCTGATGTTTGCCATTCATTTTCCCCCTATCTTTCCTAAGCTCCTCTATTTTAAAAAAAAATCCATACATACTCTAGTTTCACCTACCATTTCCTTCATTATGGTCAGTATCTCTTTGGTTATCTAATTATTTCTGTTTTGGTTTTGTCAAGAGACTCATGTATCTGTTTCAAACCATAACATTCTATCTCTGGCCCCCTAGACTCATACACATCCATTTATGTTAAGGATTTCCAAGAGTTGCCAAAACCATAGCAGTTTAAGCATTGCTGAAAAATCCAAGTCTAAAATCTCTTCTGAGATTTAAGGTAAACTCAGTTCTGAGCCCCTATACAAATAAAAAGAAAATTACACAATACACAAGATAGATATTTTCATTCCAAAATGTACAAATAGGGTGGATAAAATGGAATAGGAACAAACCAAGTCCCAAATCCAGCAGGGCAAACATTAAATTCCATAGTTCCATACATAGCATCCCCAGTAATCAGCTGGCATCTCTAAACCTGTCCAAACTTTCCCCACAAGCCAGTTCCAAAGGCTCTTGAACCACCTGGTCAGGCAGTATCACAGTAATATCTCCACTCCTGGTACCAAAATATGTATTTGTTACTTTTCTTGTTGCTGAGACAAAATACCCAACATCCAAAGTTAAAGGAGAAAAGGTTTATTTTGTGTTACAGTTTGCAGAGGTTTCAGTCTATAGCTGGCTCCAAGTCAGAGGAGAATCACAGAGGAGAAAGAATTCCTGGCAGGCAGAAGACAGCAAAGCAGCAAAGCAGAAAATCAATAGTTGCAAGTAAGCAAGCCTGTCTTTATATTCATCCAGGTTACCTGCCCAGTGGTTGGTGTCACTTAACCCCAAGATGGAGATCTCTTAATCCCAGTGTCACATACTTAAACCCTGCATCACACACCCTAGATCCAGCCTCCTCTGAAAAACCTCATCTATGACCACAAGAGGTTTTGGAGGGACATCTAGATACAAAACATATGAACCTCTCGGTGGGAACCTGTGGGTAATTGTGAGCAAGATATTGACTGTTCAATAAATGGCCCTCCCATTGTATGTGGGAAGAAGGGGTGAATTTTTCTCCCTTTTGTCAGGTAAGCTCCCTCCCCACAGTTCCATTGCTTGCCAGCACTGGAGCACTGTTATTTATAAGACACGGGTGCATGTCTTGCAGGCACTGAGGTCCTGTTTTTAACATGAGTGCATAGGAGTTCATTCTTCCCCATTCCACTTTCAGTGTTTCTGAATGTTCAGGCAGGTTATGTCTCATATTGCCATGCCTGGTGGGGATGATAAAGTGGTTGTCTGTGTATTTAATCAACAGGCTGTCACTAAAGGGCAAGCTTTCTTCCTCAGTCTGATCTTTCCCAAGATGGCATACACTTTGGGTCAGAGATGGGTCACGGTTCACTGTGATCCAAGGGTGATCTAGTTTCCCCTTACAATCCTCTAAACATTGCATTATAGTCCAGCAGGATTTTCTTTTCCTGTATCTTTCTGTATGATACTTTATCTTTCACCCAGCCTCAGGGTATCCGCTTTTATCCAAAAACAATTCAGAGATACTTACCCTGTGTTTGCCTCCTTCTCTTTCCCTGTGTAGTCATTTTGTCAAGTTGTTTATTTGACTTTTTTTTATCATCAGTGGAAAATATTTCTTCTGATACTGATACCTCTTTGAGTTGTGTTTGAATTTCCCAGAAAATGCCATTCAGTTCACATAATGTAACTTGCCTCATTGTGACAATGTGCTTGGCAAGGCAATCTCAGGACAATTTTATGACACATTAATATTCAGTATATGGTGAAGAAAGATTAGAATTTTAATCACAAAGTCAAAATTCTCTAAGCATCCAATGGGAAAGAAACATTATTAGATTCCAAAATTATTTCATGTTTTGTCCCCTTTCAGGGCAAAAAAGTAGTACTGATTCAGTCTGTTGCCTGCACGTGCAAGTTATTTTGAGACTCTCTCACACTGATTTCAACTTGTTTTCTCTCAATGAAAATTTAATAACATTTGATCCTGCATTCTTCCAGCTTATCCTTATCCACCTTCCCTGTTCCTCACCATCACAATTTTTAAGTTAAAAAAAGATGCTTATAAAATTTCTACAAAATTGAAACTATAAAAAGCAACTTTTGTACTGAACTGTTTTGAGAGCTATTTCTGTTTTTTTCAACCTCAATTTCCTGTATGGCAATGCGACCATTTAAATTAGCCATTTTAATTTGCAGTTTTGAAATATGGGAATTCTAATGATGTATGCAATTAAATTGTCCATTTCTGCTCAGTCTTGTTTAGCTAATATATAATAATTGGTGAAAAAAGAAAAGCACATAGGTAAATAGGCAATATGACCTATAACTTATAATTACACATGTGTTTTAGCTTCTCCTGAGTTTGTATTTAGAAATATTGCCGAGGTTTTGATCTTTGAACTGAGTTTTGGTGCAAAGATAATATTTAATTATTCATTTTAGAGGGTTTACTTGGCTTAATTTGTATCACAACTCAGAATATCCATCTGTTCTTTATGAGTTCTGGGGATATAGGGAAGCAGAACATGGCCAAGGAAGAAACACATCTGCATATTTATTAAACAAATAAAAATATAGTACAACCACTAAGATTTTCAGGAGCTTCAGGTATTGAAATTATTAAAGTAGGTTTGCTTTTATTTCAGGTTATTGTTTTCAGTTTTTTCCTCCATAGTGCAGTTGAAGCAGCCATGAAGATTTCTAAAAATAAGTCTGACAATATTCTCAGATTGTGCTAAATCCATTAAGTATTTACTCAAAGTAAAAGGAAAGAAATTTTTTAAAATTCTTCACTCAATGCCATTATATTTTGCATCATCTGGTCAAAGAGTTTCTACTCCTATTTCATTCCCACAAATATGAGTGTAAGATACTCTGAAAATTCTTTAATTTACATATATAAAATTCATAGGAAGTCATCTTTACTGTCATGGAAAACAAACTCTTTTAGGGAATATTGAATCCAGAGACTAATTATTTATATCCATTGTACTGCATCATGTATGGCTTGTAAAACCTGCCGAGGAAGCTTTGGTTATTTCTAAAAGTATAATGTGTTGGTGACCTCTTATTTCCTTAACAGTATAGATGATGCAGGCACACCTCAGAAAAGGACTTTCATAGAAAGCTCTGAAATGTGCTATGTCCAGCTCTCTTCTCCAAAAGAGATATTCTAGAGATGGAGAGAAATGATATCCTAAAGATACTTGTATTATGTTTTCTCAGCTTTTTCATCAGTCTTTGGTAAAACTATAATCATAGAAACTTTGGATATAATTGATAATTAAGACACTGACAATTTTGGAGCTGCTTGTTGAATTTGTCATCTGTAAATCTGGTAGTCTGATCACCCCAATAATATTTTTAAAATGTTTTTAAATTGCTGAAAATCTTAAAGATAGAATGAGATAAAAACATACATTTTTAAAAAATCAATTAAACGTCCATATACAAAGCCTGCCTCTCTGCTGTTCCAACAGGTTCACACAGAGATATTGCAGTTAACTGTCACATGCCAAGACTCACTCCCAGGAACACTGCTGGATGTCAGCTCCCTTTCTCAGCTTAGCTCCAAAAGGGAAATCTTTTGTTTGAATCCCTCCAGGCATCGGTGAAGGCAGCACCCAATAGGCCAGATGTTCAGTGAGACAGTGGGAGCATCTCAGCATGTGAGGTACCAGGCAGCACACAAGAATTTTTTTTTTAAATTTTATTTAAAGAGAAAAAAAGCAATACAGAAAAAAGGGTAGAAACAATACAGAACCTCAACAACAACAACAAAAAAAAACCATAAAGAAATCACTAGTTGACAAACCACATACTGTCCTCCCAGAAATAGCTGTTCAAGTTACAAAATTAAGGCATACAAAGTGAACACACAGTGAGGCTGCAAACAGTTACAATAGAACAGGATGGAATAAAGCCAATTGAGACAGTGCGGTGAAATTGGCACAGAACATCATAACAGGTCACCAGGTCAACAGTAATAGGCAACACTGTATATTTCGTTGTCTTCACAATAGTTGTTCTTCTACTAGGTACAGCAAAATCAAAGAAATACACAACATTATAGAACACATGAACACAGAGTATTGAATAGAGCAACACTGTTAATCAGGACAAAGCAAAACGGTGATAAAAATATCTGCCTTCAGAGATAGTAGAAGGAAACTCCCCTCACTTGCTGTACCAAATATGATCACCTCCTAAGAGATACCCAGATCCCTGGATCCCAATTGTTAAGGGGGGGGATTTGGTATGTTTGATTCTAAGCCCATGCCCCAGGAGGCAGCAGGCTGGTTGCTGGTTGGCTCGGCGCCCTAAGTTCCAACATGGCACAGATCTCAGGAAACGCTCTTGCTTCTTGTTTCCCCGCCCTGGGGTGGCTGCGGCTTGCCAGACCACAGTCACTTACCAGGGAGGCAGGCTAGTTGCTGGTTGGCTCGGTGCCCTAAGTTCCAACATGGACACACAGGAATTTCTCCAGTAACATCCTTGCGATGCTGTTGGTCATGACCTGCTTTTACTCACATTTAAATAAATGCTGAGAACAAATATGCATAGTTAGAATTTCAATTGTAAATCAACAGTTTACCACACTTATTAAAAGAGCAGCTTTATGAGTCTTTTTCCTATAGTAAACATATAAATAAATAAAAATACAAAATAAATAAAAATAAATAAAAATACAAAAATTTAAGGAACAAAAAAAATTTAAGCAACAGATTGTATTTATACTAGACATTATTATTCTGAGAGAAATAATTAGGAGCAAAATATTTTATACATGCAAATAGAAAATTATTTGTTTCACCTAAGGTAGTATTTTATTTGAATACTTGAAAGGATGTTGTAAGGAATCTTATGAATTTGACTTTGGGCAATTTGTAAATCCTTCAGTTGGCTGCTGGTAATCATACTTTGGTCCTAACTTTGATTGACTTTATATAGACACTGGTACTTTTACATTTCCATTCTCTTGTATATTTTATTTATCTTCTTTTTCCTTAAAAATCTCCTCTATTTGTTTTTTAAAATCTTATTTTGTGTGATGGACTTTAGAATGCAAGAACACCATCTCTGAGGCCTATGGGAATTGGGGGTCTGCTCCCAGCAACCCACAGTCATCCAGGAACTCTCAGGACTGGAGCCTGTGCTCAGTGACTTGCAGTCACCTGGGAACCCTTGGTGAGACCTTTTAGGACTGGGAGTCTGCACCCAACAAACTATTCACATCTTGGAACCATCTCTGAGGCCTTTAGAGACTGGGAACATGCAGTCATCCGGGAAGCCTTGGCGAAGCCTTCAGGAATGGGTTGTCTGTGTCCAATGACCCAGAACCAACAGCAACACTCAGTGAGGCCCACTGCCTGATAGCCCACCAGAACAGGAAGTGACTAGGACTTGGTATCTAGCTAATTCAGAAGCACACAGGAAAATGCCAAAATGAAAGAACAAAATACAATCTTAAACCTCCAACCCATCCCGATCAAGTCCAGGAGACACAGACATAGATGAATTTGGGAATCACACACCTGAAATCCATGGAACAACACAAAAGCAGGGCAAGTAAAGAAACAACTCCAGGAAGCTATAAAGGAAATCAGATCGGAAATAATCATTCAGGTAAAAACAGAAATGACAAATATAATGAAAGAATTGGTGAATATATCCAAAGAAGATATAGATAAAAAAAATAGAGGAGCATAGGAAAGTGATGGAAACCTTGAATGAACAATTGAAGGAAACAATTAGAAACAACTAGAATAAATGAAACAGATTCAAGGAGATATTCTGGAAATTAAAAATTCCATTGAAAGCTGGCAAAACTCCATGAGTAAAACTGAAGATAGATGTTCAGACCACAAAGACATGATTGTGATTAGTGACCATGAAGGAAGCAGTTATTAGAAATAACAAGGAATCAGGAAGTAACAATGCAACAGCGGCAAGGTGATGCAAAGAGAAACAATATAAGATCGATAGGTGTCAAAGAAAAAGGAGACAATGCAAATGGCATAAAGACCCTTTATAGATATAATAGAAAATTTCCCAAACATGGGAGAAGAACCTGACATCCAGATAAGTGAGGCATATAGGACTCCAATTAGCCATAACCAAAATATATCTGCACCTTGACATATAATAATCAAGATCCCAGAAATTCATCATAAAAGCAGAATATTAAAAGCTACTAGGGAAAAGAAACAGATCATCTATAAAGGAAAGCCTATCAGAATCATGGCAGACTTCTCAACACAAACCATCAAGTTAAGAAGAGCATTGAGTGAAGTATTTCAAATCCTGAAAGAAAACAACTTCCAACTAGAGGTACCTTGCAAAAATATCTTTCAAAATCATTGGAGAAATGAGATCCTTCAGTGAAAAAGAACAACTAAAGAACTTCATGATAACCTAACCAAACCTATAAAGAGTACTGAAAGATTCTAGAAAGAGACAGAAATGATCACAATTACAAGAACAACAGAAAGAACAAGCAACCAACAAGCAGGACAAGCAACTAAACAAAGGGGTAGAAGTAGGAAACCAACAATGAAAGATAACATGACAAAGATAAGCCAATACATAGTAGTTATAACCATTAATGTAAATGATCTTAATTCACCAATCAAAGGAAACAGATTGGCAGAGTGGACTAAGAAACAAAATCCAACAATATGCTCTACACAAGAAACACATTTAACTCAAAAGGAAATTTACAGACTAAAAGTTAAAGGATGGTAAACAATACTCCATGCAGCAGGAACCCAGAAAAAAATAGGGGTAGCAATTCTGTTTGCAAACAATGTGAACTTCAAACAAGAATGATTAAGAGATAAAAAAGGTCACTACATACTTCTTAGGAGAAAACTTCAAGAGGAAGAAATAACAATCATATATCTTTATGCACCAAATATGGGAGCCCCCAGCTATGTAAGACAAATATTAATAGACATGAAAAATCAAATAATACATTGAAAATGGGGGAACTTAACACTCATTGTCACAAAGAGACAGATAAATTAGACAAAAGAAAAATCAGCAAAGAAATAATATAACTGAATCAAGCTTGTGAACAAATGGGCTTAGTAGATGTGTATAGAATATTCCACCCAACATCAAAATATATGTTCTTCTCAGCTGCACAAGACATTATCTAAAATAGACCATGTACTATCCCATAGAACATGCTTAAGTAAATGCAAAAGAATCAAAATTATCCCATGAATTTTATCTGACCATAGTGTTATGAAATTGGAAATCAATGACAAAAGAAATCACAAAAATTCCGTGAGCACATTGAAACTAAATAACACTCTCCTAAATAATCAATGGGTCACAGAAGAAATTAAAGAAGAGATTAAACAGTATCTACAAACAAACAAAAATGCAAATACAATTTATCAGAACCTGTGGGACACAATGAAAGCAATCTTCAGAAGGAAATTTATTATGGTGAATTCTCACATTAGGAAGACAGAATGGACACAGATAACCTGATGCTATACCTCAAATATCTAAAAAGCAAGTCAAGCCCAATGCCCAAAGAAGGGAGAAAATTATATAGAAATATAATATATATTACTATATATAATATATAGATCAGAGCAGAAATTAATACAATTAAAAGTAAAAAAATTAATGAATCAGAATTAGTTCTTTGAAAGAATAAATAAAATTGATAAACCCCTAGCCAATGTTATTTTAAAAAGGAAAGAAAAAAACTCAAATTCATGCAGTAAGGAATGAAAAGGGTGAAGTCACTACAGTCCGTGTGGAAATGCAGAAGATCAACAATACCTGCTTCAAAAACCCCTTTCTTGCATAGGCTTGATAACACAGAAAAAACACAGATTCTCAGAAAAATATGAATTATCAAACCTGGATCAAAAAGATGTAAAACCGCTGAATAACCCAATTTCAGCTGATGAAATTCAAAATGTAATTAGAACCTTATCAACAAAGAAAAGCCCAGGTCCTGATGGATTCACTTCTGAATTCTACAAGAAACTCAAGGAAGACTTAATATGAACACTCCTCAAGCTCTTCAATGAAATTGAAAGGGAAGCAATTCTCCCTAACTCATTCCTAGAAGCAAGTATTACCTTATACCAAAACCATAGAATGACTTAACCAAAAAAGAACTACAGGCTAATCTCCCTAATGAACAAGGATGCAAAAATCCTGAATAAAATACTGGCAGAGTGCAGCAAATCATCAAGAAGATTATACATCACGACCAAGTGGCATTCATCCCAGGAATACAGGGTTGGTTCAACATGCACATAGCAATAAACATAATACACCAAATCAATAGAGCCAAAGACAAGAATCATATGATTATCTCAATAGATGCAGAAAAAGCTTTTGATAAAATCTAGCACTCATTCATGATAAAAATCCTATGGAAAATCAGAATAGATGGTATTTGCCTCAATCTGATAAAAGCCATATATGATAAACCAACATCCAACCTCTTACTAAATGGACAAATAGTGAAAGCTTTCAACCTAAAATCAGAAACAAGACAAGGATGTCTACTATCACCACTCCTATACAATATATACTAGCCAGAGTAATAAGACAAGAGAGAGAAATAAAAGGATAAGGATAGGAAAAGAAGTTAAGTTATTATTTGCAGATGATATGATACTCTATATAGAAGACCCCCAAAACTCCACTGAAAGACTCTTAGATCTAATAAACAAATTCAATAATGTAGCTCGATATAGTCAATACTGAAAAATCAATAGCATTCCTGTGTACAAACAATAAATTCACTGAGAGAGAAAATAATGGAAACCACATCCTTCACAATAACACCCACAAAAGTGAAATACTTAAGATTTCAAGAAATGGAAAGACAATCCTTGTTCATGGATATGAAGAACAAGCATTGTGAAAATGGTCATTCTCCCAAAATTGTTATACAGATTTAAAGCAATTTCAATCAAAAACCATTAGCATACCTCTCAGATCTAGACAAATTATTTCTAAAATTCATATGGAACCAGAAGAGATCTAGGATAGCAAAGGAAATTCTGGCCAACAAAGGAAAGGCAGGCAGCATCACAATCCCTGACTTGAAATTGTACTACAAAGTTACTGTGATAAAATCAGCATGGTACTGGCAAAAACAACAACAACAACAACAACAACAACAACAACAAAACGGACCTGAAGGTGGAATAGATTAGGAGATACAACCACAACTACAAAGACACTCAGCCACCTTATCTTTGACAAAGGGGTCAAATAAGTTCACTGGAAGAAAGACAGCCTCCTTAGTAAGTGGTGCTGGAAAAACTGGTTTTTGGTTTTTTGTTTTTGGTGCCAAGGATCAAACTCATGACCTTGTATTTGCCAAGCAGGCACTTCTGTCACTGAGCTAAACCCCTGGCCCAAACTGGCTTTCTATATGCCAAAAACTAAAACTAGATCTATGTCTATCACCATGTACTAATCTAATGTCAAAATAGATCAAAGATTTCAATATTAAAACATAAACACTAAATCTGCTGGAAGACAAAGTAGGCAGAAATCTTGAAGACTTAAGGATAGGTAGAGAGTTCATAAACAAAAATCAATTTGCTCGGGAAATACTTCCCAGAATCAACAACTGGGAACTCATCTTATTAAAAAGTTTTTGTATATCAAAATAAATCTCTAACAGAGTGAAAAGAAAACCCACTAATTAGGAAAAAATCCTAGTCAACTCTCCCTCAGACAAAGCATTTCTATCTAGGACATATAAATAATTAAAAAAGATCAGGACCCCCAAATTCAAAGACCCAATCCAAATATGGGCATCTGAGAGGAATATACACTTCTCAGATGAAGAAGTACAAATGGCAAATAAATACATGAAAAAATGTTCAGCATCATTGGTAATTAGAGAAATGCAAATTAAAACAATGCTGAGATTTTGTCTCACATCAGAAACAATGGCCAAGATCAAGAAATCAACCAGTAACAAATGCCAGAGGGGCTGTGGGGGAAAAGGAACTTTTCTCCCTTGTTGGTGGTAGTGTAGGCTGGTGCCACCACTGTGAAAAGCAGTGTGGAGGCTCCTTACAAACCTAGGATTAGAGGTTCCATTTGGCCCACCTATCCCACTTCTGGGCATACTCCCAGAGGAATTGAGAACATCATACCACAGTGATTTATGTGCATGCATGTTTATAGCAGCACAATTTGTAATAGCCAAATCTTGGATACAACCCAAATGCCCATCAACTGAGGAATGGATAAAAAAGATAGGGTCTTTTTATACAATGGGGTACTACTCAGCTATAAAGAAAGTTTGCATCAAGGCTTTTATAGGTAAATGGATGAGACTTAAAACCCATACTCATAACTGAAATATATCAGACTTCCATGTGAAAATACTGTTATCTCCCTAGTATAAGCAACTGAAAGAGCAGATAAATCCAAAATCTACAATAGATGTTGCAAAAGGGTAAGAAATTGCTTAAAAGGGAAAAATAACTAGGACAGAGGAAAAAAGAAAAAGAAGGGAAAAGGAAAAAGATATACATTTGTTTATATATGCATAAAATAGCTAAGGTGATTATACTACTAATTCTATTAGTTCTTGAAAAGAACAGTTAGTAGTCACATGATTAGATCAGTTTGCATGTCTATATTTGGTAATCTAAGCAACTCTTTTGAAGATAACAATATGCAATATTACAACCATTGTTAAATTCCTATCATCTTGTTTTGAAAGCATACACTGTTACTGTTTTGGGGTTTTTGTTGTTCTCGTAGTTGTATGTCTCTTATTTTTTGTTTTTCTTTTCTGTTTTTTTTTCCTCTTTAAATTTATAAGAAAATAATGCAAGAAGTACAAAGTGAAATAGACTGAGCACCTTCTGTGGAACCAGACAGAACGAGGCCCCTGTCTCAGCCTACTATTTATTTTAAGTGTGATCATTTACTCTAGCAGAGCTTCAGTTTCTTAATAATATTTGGACAATAGCATTACCTTACACTACTATGTGGAGAATTCTAGAGAACACATTCAAAGGTAGGAACTTGTTAAGCTTGATTGTCAATTAGATCAGCTTGAGAGTCACCTAGAGAGTGTTGTTTGTTTTCATGTGAATGTATGTGACACTGGGGATTGAACTCAGGGCTTTTGCACTGAGCTACACCTCCAGTCCTTTAAAATTTTTTTTATTTTGATAGCACTCCAGTAATCCCAGCACTTGGGGGCTGAGGCAGGAGGATCCTTGCAAATTTGAGACCAGCCTGAGCTACAAAGTGAGCCCAAGGCCAGCCTGAACTGCATAGTGAGATCCCTTTTATTTTTTTTAAATTTTGAGACGGGGGGGGGGGAAGCTGGAAAGATGGCAGATCAATAAGCAGCAAAGTAAAAAGCCTCTCTGAGAGAAACAGCTCAGATACTGGAATACTGGAATATCACATCCTGAAGAAGACCAAATGGAAGGAGATGGATCCTCTCAACCCAGAAAGAAACTAAAATGGAAAAAAGAAAAGAAAAGAAAAGAAAAACGTAGACAGGAGGCTGTAGCCAGATACCCTCTCACCAGAGCCAATCCCACTGTGTGCAAAAATCCAGTGGAATCCAAAGACACACAGTCACAGTGAAGTTGGGGTTTGGCAAGCCTAAGAGCCTCAGAGGAGGACACGGTCATGGAGGGAAGTGGTGGATTGGAGAACTGCACCAATCCGCAGTGAGTGTAGGGAACTCAGTCCTCCTGTGGGAGTAGGAGTGGGCAATTGGCCAGGCAACATTTTGGAGTTGGTCAGGATAAACCCAGAACCAGAACTGCAGCCGGCTTCATTCAGCCACTCCTAGTGCAGAGCACATTGGTGAGAATTGCTTGGTTGAGTACTGCCCCTGTGCATGATCCAATAGCCAAGACCAAGGTTTCCCTGAAGCTATCCCTAACTAACCCTGACTGTGTGGTACACACAGATGTGGTGAAGACTCCCAGAGGTTGACCAGCTCAGAAGGAAGGGGCAAGCCTGACCCACCCTTGCTTGTACTCCAGTGGTCACCAGCAGACTGGGGAGGGCAGCAATCCCTAGCCAGCATGCTTTAGAGAAATTATAATCAATACAGGAAGTGCCAGGGCCCCCCCACTATCCACTTGTCAGGAAGAAACCAGAAACCTGACAAGAGGAAGAAACAAAAGGAAGTCTCTAGCCTCCAACCCAAGCAGTGTTGGCCCAGGAGAGGTAAACACAGAAGAGATCGGGGGTTGCACACCTGCAGTTTCTGAAGAAACATCATCTGACATAAAGAAATACCTTCATGAAATTATAAAAGAACATAAAACAGAAATACTAATACAAGTAAAGGAAGATATAAGAAAAATAATAAAAGAAATGCTAAGCACCTCTCAAGAAGACACAGATGGAAGAATGGAGGAGCATAGAAAAAGTAGGGAAATCTTTGATAAAGAATATATAAAAAACCTAGAATACATGAAACAGATTCAAGGAGATTACCAGGAAATGAAAAAATGCCATTGAAAGCTGGAAAAACTGCTTGAAAGAAACTAAAGATAGGCTATCAAACCTTGAAGACAGGTTTGCAACTTGTGATCGTGAAAGGAAAGATCTTTTAAAAATAATAAGGAACCAGGAAGTAACAATACAAAGTCTAGAAGATGACAAGAGGATCTATAACTTAAGAATAAAAAATGTGAGTGAAGAAGCAAAGGTAAACACAAATGAAATATAAAGGCTATTTACAGAAATAATTAAAGAAAACTTCCCAAGCATAGGAAAAGGAAATGATATTCAAATAAATGAGGCATACAGAACTCCAGCCAGCTATAACCAAAATAGATATATGCCCAGACATATAATAATCAAGATCCCAAAAATTCAACACAAGAACAGAATATTAAAAGCTGTCAGAGAAAAGAAACAGATCACCTATAAAAGAAAACCCATCAGAATCACAACAGACTTCTCTACACAAACCATAAAATCAAGAAGAGCTTGGAGTGAAGTATTCCAAGCCCTGAAAGAAAATAACCTCCAACCCAGATTGAGGTACCCTGCAAAACTATCTCTCAAAATTAATGGAGAAACAAGATGGTTCCATGACAAAGAGGAACTGGGAAGTTCATGACCACCAATTCAACTCTACAAAAAATACTGAAGGACATTCTAGAGAGAGAAAAAAAAGAACATGGCTTCAGGAACAGTGGCAGAGAGGGCTCAGTGAACAGGGAAGATATTGGAATGAAGAGGAAAAGCAGACAAACAATGACAGAAAAATAGCATGGCAGAGATGAGGCAGAGAAGGTTGGCCATAATAGCTAACATGGATAGCCTTGATACACCAATAAAAAGAAACACAGGCAGAGTGGATCAGGAGATATCGTCCATCAAGATGCTATATATAAGAAATATAATTCACCTGAAAGAGGGCTTATGGACTGAAAGTCAAAGATGAGAAAAAAATGCTGTATGTGATAGGGAACCAGAAAAAAGTGGGGGCAGCTCGCCCTTTAGCTGCAGATTGGTTGGAAAGACATAATGCTTTTATACAATGGAGAACTACTCAGTTATAAGGAAGGAAAACCTTGAGGCTCTTGTAGGTAAATGAATACAACTTGAGATCAAGCTCAGGGGTAAAAAAGGTTCAGAACCACTTAGGCAAATGGCGGGTTGTCTCCCTAATCTAAAAACTAAAGGAGTTAGTGGGATACAAAATTTACAGTGTACCCTGTGAAAGTGAAAGGGGAGGAATTGTCTAAAAAGGGAAGGTGGAGGACATTGTTAATCTTGTATCATGATTTGAAACCCATATTGTTTTCATCACTCTGTTTAGTTTGGTTATATTCTCTTCCAGTTTGTCTACTTGTAGTAGATTTGATGGCATGGACAGGTATTCAAAAAATAGCAGGTTATACTACGGTAACCATTTTCAATTCCTATTAACTTAATCTGAAGCCCTGTATTGCTTTAATTGTCTTGTTTTGACTGATTTTATTTGAATTGATTTTGTTTGGTCACTGTCTTGACTGATTTTATTTGAATCTGTTATGTTTGATAGTATCAAGCTTGAGAATATAGGCAACTACTCTGAAGATAATAAAATTCACTATGATTCCCATTGTGGTTTGACTATTACCTTCTTTTGAAGTCCTATAATGTCTCCAATGTTTTGTTTTTATTGATTTTTGTTCTGTACTGCTATGTTCACTTTTATTGTGCCTGATGATATATTCAATTCTATTGAAGATAATAAGAGACATCATGGTAACCATTATAGATATCTTGCATTTTGGTTTTAAGTCAGGTACTATGTTCATCCTTTTGTTTTGACTGACCCCATTTGGTTTTATTCTCTTCAAAATAAAAAAAATATATATATAACAAAAAAAGTTTTGACACAAGGTCTTCCTAAGTTGCTAAATTGCCCAGGACGAGCTTGAACTTGGGTGTGGGGGTTACATTCCTATGCCATTACAATTGGCCACCTTGGAGTATAGTGGTGCACACTTTTGGGAGTGTGGGGGTGGATTATAGAGGTGTGATTTTGGAGTCCACATGTGGTCCCTGTTCCCTGCCTATCTGGCATTGTTCCCTAGTTCTGCCTCCCAGTGCCATGAGCTGAGCTGCTTTGCCCTGTCATACCCTTCCGCCATGATGTTACTGTCTGGGCCACAGCTCACCGTGAGCTTCTGAAACAGCCCATGAGCAAGGATAGAGCCTTCCTCCTTAGGCTGTGTGTTTCAGGTGTGTGGGCCCTGTGATGAAGCCTGACTAATACAGAGCTCTTACGCAGTAGCTGGTGGTTTCAATCCAGCCTGCTTTGACATATACTATTAATACTGACAAAAATAGCTGGCCTGAAGGTGGGATACAATAACTCAGCAACAAATTATTCCTGATTGTCTGGGATGGGTAAGAAGGTAGGTCTAGGATATAGACTTCCTTTTCTTTCCTTTCCTTTCCTTTCCTTTCCTTTCCTTTCCTTACCTTTCCTTTCCTTTCCTTTCCATCTCTACCTCCTGCCTGTTTGTCTCTCTCTCTCTGTCTCTCTGTCTCTGCCTGTCTGTCTTTCCTTCTTTCTTTCATTACCCTGGGGCCTAAATCCAGGACCTTTGAACCGTTACATCCCTATCCCATTTTTACTTTTTAGTTTTGAGACAGGATCTCCTTAATTTGCTAAATTACTCAGGCTTGGCTCAAACTTTACAATCCTCCTGCCTCAGCCTCTCAGATTGCTGGTATTATAGGCATGTGTCACTCTGCCTGGTTAAGCTATGGACCTTCAAGTCTAAAACTAAAAGTACTGGGAGAACTGGGATGAATTTCTCACCCTAGGTATTTATATATATGATATTGAGGAAGAAATGTGAATTTTTGTAAAGGTAGTATATCTGTGAACCTAAGTCTAGAAGTTTTACAAGATAAAGAGGCACTCAAACTTCATGTTACATGAATTGTGTTTCACTGCCTTCCATGAATTGCAGGGGAAAAAGTCCTTTCTCTTTGAACAAAGGGTCTTTTTCTCATTACCTAAGCTGAATAATGACATCAACTTGGGATGGAAGGTAGTTGCAATGGAGACCAAAAACAGAGGAGAGATCACTGCTGCAGTTGGCTTTACTAAGACTCAAAGTGGGATTTATCTTTGTGAACTCTAGATAGTGGTGCACTGCTCAAGTTTCCCTACTTATTAAAGGATGAAAGGCTCTTACTATTTTAATCTGAGCATTCTTTACTTTGATCCCCTCAACATTTGATCTAATCATACTTAGAAACTAGAAATTAAAATGAAGAATGGCTTTCCATATCCCAAATCTACCCTTACATCCTAGTGTCCAAGGCCAGAATTATGATACTTCTTTGACTAGACAATTTTGTAAAAGTGCTAAATCTTACCTGAATTACTTTCCCCAGTAATACATCTCTTTTGCTTTCTTGACTCAGAGTATTAGCACACAATTTTCTCTCTCTAACTACTTTGCTGTCTCATTAGCAAGTTAAGCGATGTCACATGCAGTGGGTACAAGGTGATCTGGGTCAGGTCACTTGCTTTGTCCCTGAGCAGGCTGGAAGGTGTTATTTACATGTAATGTTTGTGTGCCTTTGGAGAAAAGAAAGAGGCAATTTGGTGAATAACCTTGACTCTATTTTAACCTCAGATAAAATCCTTATCTTAATTAAAAAGAAAATAGATCTAGAATGCATTCCCAAATCCAAAGAAAAGACACACACACACACACACACACCCATGCATGCCCCAGTATATATATTCAACCACCTCTAAAGTTTTTAGTTTTTTGAATTGTCTCTATACCAAAGGTTCTCAATTCAGCCATACCTTAGACTCCTGGGGATCAGGGTAAGGGGTGAGATGGGGCCATTTGAGAAATACTCATGCCCAGGTGTCATTTCAGTTCAATTAACTCTGTATTTCTGAAGATGTGTCCAAGTAGTTGAATTTTAAAAGTACCAAGTGATTTTGGTATGCTCTAACACAATGCCTCCAGAGATTCAAACAAACTCAGGGGACAAATATCAGAATATCAGGCAATGTGTGGCAGCTTCAGTAAAATTAGAAGGTAGAACAAACATTCTTTTTTCACACTCCTGGGAGTCCCCTTACCCTCTGAGAGTGTGAAATGTTGTTGGGGGTCAAGGAGACTGAAAGGGTAAATTCATGTGTGAAATCCCTAAAGAAAGCACTCGAGGAAGACATTAGCACAACAGCAGGCAGCCAAGAGCAAGAGAACAGCTCACAACTTTATTTTTGGTCCTTATATATATTGTTATCACATATTTACATTCTTGTATGTTGACTTTACATATAGCAACTGTGTGGTTGTCTGTGCTAACTCATGGTTATGTGAGTGTATCCCACAGTGTGCCTGTGCTAGACGGTGGGGTCGTGGTTTCACACATGCTCAGATATCCTGAGCTTTGAGGCACTCCTGAAGTGGCTTCCCACAAGTGTGTGGTGCTGGAGCATCTTCCTCTGTGAGGAATGTGCTAAACGTGAGTTCATACAAGGACCAACATCAACAAGGCCAGGATGCTTATCTTTCTCCCAAATGACTGACTTCTTGCCCAGGCAATGCCCTCTTGAACCTGCCCTGGGACTTGGGAGGAAGTGCTTTTTATATATGGACATGGGAAATCGAGCTTTTCTTGAATTTAATGGCTTATATTAAGAAACCTAAGGTGAATAAATCCCACAGGAAAAAAGAGAAACCTGAACTTCAGGCATGAGTTTACCAAGTGAGAAGAAAAAAAGGAAACAATATAACAGTATAGGGGGGAAAGCTATTTTTGTTTTCTTCTCCCCTAAATAAGGGACACAAATCTCCTCTATTTCAATGACACCAAATATCCTTTATTTCAATTTATTTCAATAATCAGTAGATTGTATACAAAAAACATATTTTCTTTATCCATTCATACGTCCATCAGTGGATGAGTGCATAAAGAAAATATGATTTTTATACCCAGTGGAGTGCTATTCTGCCACAAAGAAGGATAATTTGAGATAATTAGGTAAATGGATGCACCTTGAGAACATAAGTTTAAGTGAGGTAAATTGGACACATGAGTTTACATATCACATTGTTTCTCTTGTGTGAGGAACCCAAAGGGTACATAGGGACCAATATGGATGATAAATATTGGGAAGCAGGAAGAAAACATTCAAATGGAAAAGGAGCAAGGGAGGGAGAAGGGAGAAGAAAAGGAAGGGAACAGGGATTTAAAAATCAAAAAGAGGGAAGGAGAACAATGGAAATAAAGTTTTATAAATGGAGAAGAGAAGAAGGATTGAAGGGAGGGGAGGGGAATGGCAATAAAAAGAATCAAGATGTATTATGTACAGGAACAAATTCCCAATGTGGAATGTGATCAGTATGGATATCAAAAATGTACCAGTAAAAGCTAATCAAAAAAAGAAAATATAATGTTAAATGAAATAAGACAACCAGGCCAAAAAAAAAATCAGAAGACTGAAGGAACTTTAAATTATTTTAAGTTTGGATTTAAAAGACTGCGATTTCATTTATAACTCATACTATCCCATGAAATGACAAGGAAACAAAATGACAATATCCTCAAGAAGGGCTACTTGAATAGCCCTTCTTATGAAGGAAAATAAGAGCTAATAACAGAAAAGACCACTGGTTGGTCCCAAAGATGTTTGCCTGTTCTCTAAAGTCCAAGAAAGTGTGGTAGGACACGTGACAGTGAAGGAGGAAATGAGGGGGGATTCTTTGTGTCACTTCCATGGTCACAGTGGGGATAACTGCACTTACCTCTCAGGTGTGCAATAATTGAGGTACTTTAGGTAGCACATTTAGAATGGTGCTCAGCATAACATACCATGTAAGTGTTACTCTATTATTATTTTAAAGTCAATCAAACAACCCTTTCCTAAATTCTGTCCTCTAAACATTGTTCTTGCTTTTTCTTACCCTGTAGCTCCTGCCTCTGCTAACACTTCTTTTTTCTGCCCTTGTACCTTAGGTTGCTGTGCCACTTGCTAACTTTGCCACTATTCTTAGCCCATGTCTTCTGGTAAGCCAGTGCCAGGTGTTTTTACCTCATTGGGAAATAAAAATTCAGTTTCTGTAGATGGATTCTGAACTCACATCATTTGTGAGCATCAAGGCCAATGTCTTAGTTACTTTTTATTCATTGCTGAGACAAAATACCTGATGCCCAAAGTTGGGAAAGGAAAAGTTTATTTCTTACAGTTTTTGGAGGTTTCAGTCCATGCTCAGTTGGCTCCAAGGCAGGGTGGCATGGCGGGGCTGCAGTTCATGGTGGCTGCAAACAGCAAGCGGGAACTGGCAAGACAGAGAGAAACACACCTGCTTCCTGCCATTACATCACATCCTGGCTCCACCCCCTAGGAGGGTGTAGCACTGACACCATCAATCCAAGCACTAGACAATGAACCAGTCACAAATGTACAATGCAAATACATGAGGCCTGGGGGCCACCGACATAAACCATGGCAGCCAATATGATTTGCTATGCCTATCTCCCCAGACCTAGTTAATTTCCAGTGTGCAGTTTCTTAAGAAACTGCATATCTTTATCATGATATGCCTAAATTGCCACTGTTATTGTGTGTCTGTCCTCCCAATGCCCAGGTCACAATGACCTATTGTGTTTGCCTTTGAATATCAACAGTCAGTTTCCTGGAGGTTTGTCAAACTGAGTTGAAGTCCTACCAACTATGTTCAAGGTATTTACCGTTTGCTGTCCTATGTTTTAACTACTCAGGCCTGCATCTTCATTTCTTTACTATATTTTAACGTTCTTTAGAGCTGAGAATTTGCCTTCTTCAGTTTGATTACTATGCTGTGTTCGAAACTGTGCCCTACATGTAATAGGCGCTCCTAAATAATTTTGAAATAATAATTACATTTGTAGAGTGTGTTATGCCTTATAAATCTCTCCTACAAAGACTGACTCAGTCTCACAGAGCCTCCATGGGAAGCCTCTGTTTGCCGCTAAAGGAAACGGAGTCAGTGGTGTTAAACCGCCTGGGTAAGGACTGCAGCACTGGAGGAAGTACTCAAGTTCCAGTTCTTTGACTTCAGATTACCCTGCTTTCTCTTCTTTCCTCGTCTGTTTCTGAAACCAGGTGGAGCATTATTGCATGTAAATAGTTTTCCTGTGAGTGATCAGAATGAAGAACATCCAACTGGAGGTCCTGGGAGCATCTTTTGGAAAAGGTAGGGCTTGCTTGAGGATGCTCAGGACCACTGGGCAGGAAGCACCATGGAAGACAGATGAATGACTTTTTGGGGGGGAACATACAGCACATGGAGTAAAAAATCTTATATTAAAATTAGCTTCACTATTTTTCATTCGAGAAAACACCAGCACTTGGGATTGAAAGAAATTTTTTTTAAAAAAGAAAACACATGAATTGCTACTGTGCAAATAACAGTTGATTTACAGCCTGTAACTCGGGTCACAGAGTAATAGAAATGAACATAGCAGGTCCTGTGGGTGACACAGCAAAACCCAGAGGCTTTTTTGTTTTTAATGTTTCAATTTCTTTTTTAAAAATAGTCTTTTTATGGTCCTTTATAATCCAACAAGGGTCAAGTAAATCTTCTCTTCTTTTTAAATAACTATGCAGAAAAACATACCAAGGGTCCATCATTTAGCTTCTGGACATAACATGAAAGTTATTTATTTCTCATCTTTTGTATTTAAAGTGTGTATTTATGGACACTTCTATTTTAGGTGCAAATCTGTAGCCAGATGCCATTTCCCAATAGTGTGCCAAGAGACAGATTTCTCCTGGCTACTTCTGTGATGCTTGTAATAACATTTTACATGTTCAACAGTGTACTGTCAGGTAACAAAGCTTAAAAGAGCATCTCACATGATAAGAGCCTTGTGCAGCTGCAGTTTTTCTACATCTGCTTCTCAAGGAACCCTGTGTAGCAGGTTACGCTTGGTGAGGCCGATATTTCTAGGTCATTTATTTTATTTTATTTTTTACTAGTTCTTTCTTATTTTGTTCTGCTTGACTGAGGAGGTTTTAGGAATGCTGATTTCCATGTGAGCTGTTCCAGCTCCTCTGCACATTTCCCATCTTCCATTTGAGCTCCACAAGAGAGGTCATTTCACTGTTCAGAGCAACTTCAATTTCAAATCTTTCCCCAACACATAACGCATCTCCCATTCTTGGGTGTGTGCCTTCATTCCTGTAGGCTGAAGCCATCCCTGAGTATATTTTCAAGATTCTCTTGGATCTTTAATTCTGTTAACTAGCATATAACTTTACACATTAGCTTTCCCCTAATGAAATGAGGGGAAATTACTATCCACTCAGATTGACCTCTTCCTTGGGTCTGGCTTAAGCTTAGTAGCCCATTACTAGCATTAGTGGAGAAAAATAAAATTGTAATTTAAAATAAATTGTAAAAATAAATTGTAATTTAAGCAGTAGGAACTAATTTGTTGTATGCCTCCTTTCCCTTGGCATGGATAGGAGGGCACCTAGTATTCCTTATGTCTTGATGGAATCTCCAAACAAATCAATTTGTGAAAGATAAAAGCTCTTTCCAGAACTGTGTCATTTGGTAACTAAATTCATTTTATTTCCAGATTTTGCATTATAGCAAATGGATCATTGATTTGATTTTCAGTCACAAAATATTTATGTGAAAAGTAGCCTATCAGAAAAAAGTCATGAACATTATTAGACCTAGTTATTTATTTACCAAGAATAGTCTAATGATAGTTTTCAATCATTAGGTGAATAGTGACACAAAAACCCCCCATCATGCTTTATCTATAACTGCTCTGTGCATTTTTATGCCTCTTGAGGTTTTTTTTTTTTGAAGAGAATAAAACCAAATGAAACAAAACAGAATAGAGTCAATCAAAACAAAAGGATGAACATGTTACATAACTTAAAAAAAAAATACAGGGAGATCAATAATGGCTACCATAATGCCTTTTGTTATCTTCAGAAGAATTGCCCATACCATCAGGCATAATAAAATCAAACAAAATAGTACAAAATAAAACCAATATAAACAAATCAGTGGAAACAGTACGGATTTCAAAAGAAGATAATAGTAAAACCACAAAGGGTATTATAATGCATCTTATTGTCTTCAAAATAGTTGCCTCTACCATCAGACATGATATAATCAAAAAAACAAAATAGAATAAAATCAGTCAAAACAAAACAATGAAAGCAATACAGGGCTTCAAATCAAGCTAATATGAAATAAAAAATGGTTACCATAATATATTTTATTATCTTTGAAATAGCGCCAGCCAATGCAGTTCTCCACATCAGCTGCTCCCCTCCACCACCGCGTCTCTTTGCAGAGGCCTTTGGTCTTGCCAGTCACCACCGTCACTGTGACGGTGCGTCCCCAGGTTTCAGCAGCTCTTTTCGCATGGCGGGTCCAGCTCCAGGTGAAGGCACAGCCAGTTACCGCCTTCTTCTTAAGTTTTTCTTTTTTCACTCTCTCTGTGGGCTTCAGTTCTCACTTTAGGTTCTTCCTGAGTCGAGGGGTCCCACTTCCTTCCTTCTTGTCTTTGCCACCATGCTATATTCCAGCATCTGGACTGTTTCTCTCAGAGAGGCTGTTTACTCTGCTGCTTACTGTTCCACCATCTTCCCGAAAGTCTGCCTCTGAGTTTTTGATCATGTTGTTCCAACTATCTTGTCACCCTTTTTGTCCTTCTCTGCCTTTAAAATATGATTCGTTGTATAGTATCAAGCCAAATATTACTTCTTCTGTGAAATGCACTTGAATTCCTCTGGACGGCATCAAGCACTTTTACCTTTCTGTGTCTAGAACACTTTGCTCCTCTCTTTTGGGGATCAATATAGGACAAAGTTTGTTTCACGGACTTGTGTGTGTAGCTGTTCTTCTTTGAGAATAGGAAAGCATTTTTTGACTCTCAAAAAATTCCTTAGTAGCTGGCATTATGCTTAAATACCATGGCATTAGTTGATGTCTTGGTTGCCTAAGAACATAAAAATTGCAGTTGGTAATAAATGAAGTATGAGTGAAATTATAAATAATCAAGACTCCTAATCTGTGAGAGTTCAGAATCCAAGGCAAATTTTTGTATGACTAGAACCACAGGGAAATATAGGAAAAAATATCACAAAACACAAAACATTTAACAAATCCTTCTGTAAAATGAGTCAGTAATAGTTTATATCAGGGCTGGGACACTTAATCAGGAATGATTGCAACTACATTTTGCATGGGAGACTTCAGCGCTCTTTATCAAAGCATAGGTAAGGGGAATCCTTGGACATTGCTTGCACAGTAGGACCCAAAGTTAGTGGCCCATACAAAGCAGTAAATATTATCATTTCTGAAGTTCTTCAGCTTGGAAGTTAATGAAGGAAAGGAAGTAATGGCAAATGATTAGATGGAGACAGAGAACATACATCAGCACTTTGTGCCTGTGTGTGTGTGTGTGTGTGTGTGTGTGTGTATTTAGAAAATGATAAACTTGAGGAATCAGCTTCTTGTCAGAGAAACCCAAGTTTGATTGTGACCTGCCGTATGTTTCCCTTAGCAAATTATTTACCATCTTCGAACCTTGCTCACCTTACCTGTAAAATGGCGACAATGATTAGGTGTGTAGATTAAAAGAGAAAACGTCATTGTCAAAGTATGAAGCAGTTTCTGGCATAGTGGAGGTGTTCCTTCTTCCATTTCCTTCTCTGACTCCATACTGGGAAAGCCCATGGCCAGAACTGGCTGGGGGAACACCCAACTTGATTCTGCCCCTCCTCTGTCACCATCCTGGAATTTCTCCTCCATCTTTTTATCTCTGCTGGTCCTCCCTGAGCAGATCATTCCCTGGGATCACTATGTGCTAATGCTAGAGCTCTTCAGCTCCAAGTTCAGGCTTAAAGGGAAGAGTTCCTTATTACCAGCCCATGTATCAGTTACAACTGCTATTTCTGGCATTAGTGACAGTTTTACAGAAATGCAGGAGGCCACCCGACTCCCCTGTGGCTGCCCTTTGGTGCCAGTGGAATGTCTGCACACGTCTAGTGGGTTGTGTGGATTGGGTGTGAGTTTGTACTCCACACAGCTTTGAATGAGAAAAGGGGCATCTTGTAAAAACCAGTGTACGCTGGAAGAATCTCCCCCAGTGATTTGAATGCCTCTCTGTGGTTGTTTTCTCTCTTGAGGTTGCAGCAGTTAGAATTGGAAGCTATAAATTTTAACTTCAAGCCAAAGCTTTTACACCTGGTTTGCTATTTTGTATGTGGTATGTGATTGCATTTAAGTTTCATGAAAGCAAATGCACATTTCAGTAAAGTGCATTTAAAGAAATTATAAAACTCTGTAGACTATGACCACAATTCACATACAGAAAAGGGACTCAAAACATCCTAAATTGTTAATATGAGTTGTCCCTGCATGGTGAAATTGTGATTTTTTTCCCCTTTTCTTTATGTTTGCTATTTCTACATTTTCTATAATATTCTTATGTTATTTCTAAAGTGAAGTAGTATCTATACACTACTTGTGTATATATGTGTACGTAGCATATATTTAAAATGAAGTTACTTAATAAAGGGACTCATTCCTAGGCATGTCATCATGTATGCAAAACACTTTGTAGGCAACTGCTTTCTGGTTCTAGGTGATCATTAGAGGGAACTTTCTTTGTGTCTGTTCACTACCCAGGGGACCAGGACATATGTTTTTGTTACCTACTGGCTCTGAATTCATACTGGTGTCTTCACCCAAATTTCTTTACCCAGAAAATGAGATGGTCACATCTATCTTGTTGGATTATTGGGAAGTACCAGTGAGATTAGAATGAGAAACATCCCAGAAGAAGAACCAAGTATTATGGAAGGAAAGATATTACTGATGATGAGGTGAGCTTGAAGGGCTAAGTGCAGTTTTGCAGGATGAAGAAGAAATGTGTGGCAAACAGTGAAAGATGCGGGGAATGGGAGGAATGGGTGCTTTCCACTGATGTACTTTGATCTGTTCATGTGGATTTGAGTTGGTATGTGCATTGTCTAGGATAGTTTTTTAGGATCCAGCAGACCAACTCTTCTAAGCTAATCAAAATGAACCACCATGTACTGGAACACATGTGGATTGAGTGGGAGGAGAAAGGAAAGGAGAGTGAGGGTTATGGTTTGAGTCTAGATGCCCTCCCAAAGCATCATGTGTCATGGGGACAGGCATCTAGAATTTGTGATTGACTCATGGTCCAATGCTGGGGTTATGGGTGTGAGTGATACACTCACCCTAGGATGGGTAGCCTACATACAATATAAGGGACTGAAAGAATCTTCTTTTTGCACTCCTCCCCTTTTGCTCTTGTTGCTGGTGCTTTCTTCTGCTTCTATGAACTGTTGCCCTCTGCCATGTGCCACCCTGCCTTGGAGCCAGCTGATTACAAACTGAAACTTCCACAAACAGTGAGCTAAATAAACCTTTCCTTCCTTAATTTTGGGCATCAGGTATTTTGTTCCAGCAATAAGAAAAAAAGTAACCAATACAATGAGTTATGTTAGCGAAACAAATCATAGCTAAAATATATTGAGTGCCACAGAGTATTTTAAGGTCTACTTTAATCCATAAAGTATACCTTTAAGAGGAGCACTTTTGTTATTTAGCTTTCACAGATAAAGGTGTGAGGCT
>PVJX010019502.1:0-34772 GCA_004027295.1 Dolichotis patagonum | reverse complement strand
GTTTTTCATTATAGAAAAAAAAAAGATCAGGTATGAAGTGATAGAGAATTCTGTAGTCCCAAGTACTCAGAAGGCTGAGGCAGGAGGATCATAAGTTCAAGCCCAGCTTGGGTCAATTAATGAACTATGTCTCAAAATTTAAAAAAAAGTAAGAGTAATAATAAAAAGGGGTGAGACTTTCACTCAGTCTCAGAGGACCCTAGTTCTTAGCCGCAGTAGCACCAAAGAATTATAATTTCATTTGACGTCTAGCATATAAACTATGAATGATTATGTGGACTATTGACATATCGGTGAATAACACATCATCATTTATTCAAAATATATTATTTCTATAAAGTATAGCTAGCAGTCATAACACTAATGCATTAAAGTTTAGCTTATTCTATTAACTCTGAATTGCGGAAACTAATTGCACCTTCCTTGCATTCTAAAATGCTAAGGTTATCAAGAGAAAAGCTTTCTGCTACTTTTGGTCTCTGTTCTTTTTTTCTACTTCCATGCAGTGAAAAATTAACTTATTTATTTGAGATCTTTCTTTTTTCTTCATATAGGCATTCACACTTACAAACTTTCTTCTTAGAACTGTTTTTGCTGTATACTATGAGATATTGTGTTTCCTTTTAAATTTGTATCAAAAATTGTTTTTATTTCCTTTTTCTTTCTGGTACTGAGCATTGAACCTAGGACTTTGATGCTGATCTATACCCTGGACTCTTTTTAAAATTATTTTAGACAAGGTCTTACTGAGTCTGTAAATTGTCAAAGCTGTGCTCAGCCTTGTGACCTTCCTGTTTCAGCAACCCAAAGTGCTGGGCTTAACCATGTTTGCGATCACAATTAGCTTTGAATGCCTTTTTGACTTCTTTGAAGCACTGGCTGTTCAGGAGTGCATTTACATTCCATGCAGATGCCAATTGTAAAATTCCCTCCTATCAAAGATTTAAACTCACATTTGATGACCAAAATAGACGAGTTTAATAATTCTTTTTACTTAAGTTTCCTCAAATACCTATTGAAAAGTATTTTAATGTATATTAAATCTAATAACTGTCTGGGTTATATTTTACAAATACTTCAAATTTTCTAGCAATTAATTTTCAATTGTATTTCACATTTGAGGCATTCCTGTAATAACTTTGGAGGAAGGGAGAAAAAAATACTTAGCTGTCCTGAGAGGACGGATGGCACATGGGATCACACGGGGTTGAGTGAATTTCTCAAAAGTGGTTGCCTGAAAATGTCTTTATTCTTATGCCTTTCACCTTCTCGATGTTTGTCTAAGTATAGAATTACAGAAAGAAATAACTGTCCTCACAGATCTTGATGCGATTGTTGTATTTACTAATTTACTTTTTGTTTTTATTTCCTGTGTGGCTCTCAAGAAATTGGAAGACAGCCTGGTTTGAGTTCATACATGCCCCTGTTTGTATATTTGTTTCCTTGCTTTGTAAATATTTATTTAAGATATCTATAACCATTACTCTGAAATTTCATAGTCATTTACAATGGAGTAGATTTTTAAAGCATCATGCAAATCAGTGAGTGTTTTCAATTTGAACGTAAATGTTTTTTCATTTTTTTTGCTTGTTTGCATCTTTTGTATTACAAACTTTCCCCACTTTGTGATCGATTTTGACTATATAGTCTTGAGATGTAAATATTTTTAAAAACAAATTAGATGACTTTTTAACATCTCAGCACACGAAGGACATAATAATGGAACATTATAAATTTAATAAAGAATATCACACCATTAATAAAATATTGCAGACATTTTGTGTGATACTGAGAATGAAAAATGATACTAATTGTCTCTATGTCTATTTAAAAATTTCTGAAAACTGTAGGGAGTGAAAAAGGCTAGAATTAAAAGCCAAAGTCACATGGATTAAAAATGAACAAATAAAAGTATCACTCCTCATCCATAACATGAATATATACATAAACAAAAAATTCCAGCAAAACTGCTAGAATTAGTACATAAATTTAGCCCTACTCATAATACAAGATGAGTATTAAAAAACTCAACATTTCTCTCTATGTCAGTTGTAAAATATAGAAAGCGAAATCTAAAATCTAATTGATGCTTTCACAAACATTTTTTTTTAATCACACATGGAAATAAAATCTAAGGGAAAGATAATGTAAGAGCTCCTCACTGGAAAACGTAAGAAAACTGAAAAAAACCTCAAGACCTTTATAAGTGCAGTGACATCTTATAGTCTTGTATCACAAAACTCAATATTGGAAAGGTTCAAATATAGCTAAAGTAATACAGAGAACAAATGTAGCAGATTAACACTACTGGGAATAAGAGTTTCTTTAAAGCTATCATAACTAAGACAATATGGAATGTATGCAAAAATAGACAGAAAACAGAACAACATCCCCAGTCTTGTGGATAAAGGTCACCTGACTTGTTACAAAGGTGACACTGTAGAACAGTGAGGAGAGAATTAACATTAATTAAAAAATACAGATGGGTCAATTAAGGATCTCAAGAGAGGGAAGAAATATTCTTCATCCAAGTCTGATACCACCTATAATAATATAATTCTAGATTTTTGTGAAAGTGTAATAATAGCATAAATCTAAAACCTTAAAACTATCTTAATTTTGAGGTCAGCTGACTAGAATGAAAGCACTTCACAGATTATTTCATTTGACTTTTATCCAACCTAGTCAGCAGGGGGTGTGTAGGAGATACTATTACTTCCATTTTATGAATGAGGAACCACATTTCAAGGAAGTTAAGATTTGTTGAAAATTACAGTCATTAAATGAATCAAAGAGTGGTCACCCAATCCAACCCCAATCAGCTTAGAGAAAATGGAAAATCCGAAGGCATTTGCTGGTTTTAGAGCGTGTGCTTCATTTTCTCCTGTATAGTATGTTAGCAGGCTCACTGCTAGAAATAAACGGTACGAGGAATGTGAACCTGTCGACCCTAACGCCCCCCACTCAGTGGGCGCTCAGTATCAGTAGCTCCTCTCTCCCCATCCCAGTTGTGCTTGCCAGCCAGCCCCAGAGATAGCGCTGGAATGAACGAATGCCTCCAAAGCCAGCGGCAGTCCCTGCTGACTCTGATAAATGATACTGATAAGACTCGAGAAACTATTTTTAGTGGAATTGGCCACCTGTGCAATGTGAAACTTGTCACTTATCAGGCAGCAAAACGGAAAACTGTTGGAAGGTGACAGGATATTCTATAGAACCAAATGTTCCAATTTTTAACCCATCTCACAAAGGGTTTTCTTCATGTGTCTTCGTTTCCTTTTGTGAGTCTGATTTTTTTCCATGTGTCCTCTGTCAGCTTTGCCCCGACTGCCTCTCTGACCTCCTAGTGACAGCGTCATCATTGCTCCCCAGTCTGTGATTAAGACTCATGATGGCTGCGTGACAGCCTTCCCAGGGGAGGGACGCTTACTTGTTCCAGAGCATTTGTCTTACTTGAGTGAACACACGACTCAGAATGATTTCAAAGTAGACGCGACCACTACTTGACAGTGCTAACTTTTATTTTAATGGGAAAAAAGAAATATGGAAAGCTTTTCCTCCTGAATCATTAAATCAATAATTTTAATACAATACATGAAAATATATATGCAGATATATCAAAAGCACTTGCTAAAGAAATAGAGCTGATAAAAATCATAAACATTGAAGGCTACCGATGACTTAAAGAAGTTTCTAGTTTCTAGTTGCAAATTGAAATACCCACAGGATACAAATAAGTAGCATGAGTGAAGTTGTCGATGTGACAATCACACCCTTTTATGGCTAGTTGCACGCACAATACTTTCTCCCTCATTAACAGAAACCTATTTCATTGGGAACAGCAATTTGTCCAGTGAAAACACACTCTTGCAACTTGTGGAGTTCATGTGACATGTCCTGGCCAATGAGATAGAAGTAGGAGACTCCAAGTTGGAACTATTTATGAAATTGGTTTTCCAAACAGAGAGGGCAGCCACAGCAGGCACATGACTTTTGTCTTCTGTCCCTTACTGTCTGGAACACAGTTCTGATGTCTGGAAATAAAGCGGTCATCTTGTATGCTTGGAGAAGAAAACCAGACTTCAAAGACAGCCAAGCAGGAACAGACTCTGTTTACTATACACAAGCACCAAGCAGAGAATAGAGCTCTATTATTCCCGGAGACCTTTAATTCTAAGGCATGAGAAGCGGCAGTTCTAGTCATAAATACAAGTGAGATGAGAGGGTAAACTTTTATGTGTGTGTAATAGTAAGGAGAGGCATCTCTGTGATAAAGACAATTCTCTCTGAGGCAGAGAATTTTTCAAATGCAACTGCCAGATTCATAGGGCTGCATTACTATGTTCTGGGGAAGACAGGGTTCCATAGTGCTTTAACTTTGGAAAAACCTGAATAAAATACATTCTACTTGTAGAATCGAACTAAGTAATACTGAAATAAAGACATGTAGTACTTACTTTTGTTGAATCCAGAATTTCCCAGATTGGTTTAACCTGGAACTCTTTGTAAAGGTTAGGCTTCCCAACTACCCTTACCCTGGAAAGTTTCTTGTCTTAGGAAAACACTGGCTATAATTACTTGAGAAGGGAAATAATCAACCATTGCTAAGGCATCTTAGGAATTAGTTGAAGCTGACCAGTTTATTTTTAAGTTCTTATAAATAAATATTTTCATTCAATAAAGTTAAGGACCCAGATTATCATTCCCCAATGACTAGCAAGCCAAATTAAGCAAACTCAAAAGAAAAATACACAGTAAAATCTAGTGAGGGACAACATGGGAAACGGAAGAAACAGAGAAAGTTAACTATGGAGAAACATTCTTAGAAGTATCTGCTATTTTATGGTGACTAATGCTCTTCCCTAATTGTCACCAAATGCTGTGTATTCATTTCCTTCCTGCATTCTCCTTTATCTCATATTTTAATTGTATTTATCCTGTGTTTGCCGCTCTCTCAGTATGCTACATGTTCCGTGGAGGTAGGAACTGAGCTTTGTTAAATTTCCAATCCTAAATTTGTAATATAGGAAATGACACATGGTAGACACTGCAGGAAGTATGTTAATAAAATTCATGCAGGATGGACATTATGTTGTTGCACTAAATAACTTCACATCCTAGCTCATAGTTTAAAGCTAACCTAGGGAATAGACAGTGCTGTACACTTGAACATCATTTCTTCAATATTAAACTCTTTTCCTTGTCATGGAAGTAGCTTTCTGAATTCCCACACTCTGCATATACTATAAAACCCAGCCAAAAGAAACAATTCGCCTGCCCTTTTGGTAAGTGCCTTTCTCTGCCGTGATCCAGGAGGAGAACCAGAGAATGGCCCCAGAGATCCGGCCACGGCCATGGCGGAACCCAGGAGCCTGCACAAAGAAGCAATTCGCTCGCCCTCTTGGTAAGCGCCTTCCTCTGGCGTGAGCCAGGAGGAGACCCAGTAGTGTCTCTTGAGCCTACCGGTGAGTGGGCTTGGAATCAAACATCCCAAACCCACCCCTTCCCCCGTTAGCAACTGGGGACAGAGGTCTGAGCATCTCTTGGCAGGATGACTGTAGGCAACATAGCAAATATGGAGAGTCTCCTCTAGCTTCTCTTTGAAAGCAAGTGTTTTCAGTTGTGTTTCATTATGATTAATTGCTTTACTCTATTCAATATTCTCTTTCAATTGATTTTATAATGTTCTGCCTTTGGTTTGATTTTGCTATACTTAATTGACTAGACAACTATTGTGAAGATAATGAGATATACTATGGTGTCTATTACGTGTTATCCCAGTAACCTGCTGTGAAGTTCTGTACCAAAGTCACTGCACTGTCTCAGCTGGCTTTGTTCTGTCTTGTTCTGTTGTATTTCTACTACTTTCAAAATAAAAATTTTAAAAACCTAGCTAAATTTTAACACATTTAGAGTTGCTTGAGAACTGCCACAAAATGGAAAAACAAATTGAGTTTTAAGAAGCCTTTGTCAGGAGGTACATCTAATGATCTGATTATCATTTAGAAACTCTTGGAAGATTTAAAAATATATATATACTGGATTCTACCAAACTAAGTATGAGGAAATCTCTTATCTGAAAGGTTAAAACTCAGCTGTGCCTCTTAAAAAATCTTCCCAGGGTAATTCTAACATGCTGCAAATGCTGGTAATCATTTTAAATCATAAAAAGTATTCAAGAACACTAGGGTACATGAGTGTAAACCATGCGTTTCAGAGAGACTAGTCCTGGGTAGAGCACTCAACAGCATGTGCAAATGGGCACACACCAGGAGCGAGGGTACACGGGCCTCCCCTCAACATGCTCACACCAGAAAACAGCATCATCTTTTCCCACGAGTCCTTTAAGTACCAGGCACTGGGATCATAAAGGCCATTCACTATTTACAAAAATATTGTCTAAATTTCATGATGCCCATGACTCTAAACTACATCATTATATATATACATACACATTCCTCTCTTTAAAATGCAATATAGGACTTTAGAGAGAGTTAAGTCTTTTCACCATTCTTTCTATATTCTAATTCCTTTTTACTTTTATTTCCTCTAAAAAGTTAAGAGGTCATGCCAGATAGTGAGAACCAGGAAATAAGATCTAGCAATGCAACGTGATTGAAAAATACTAAAGACCACAAATTTAGTATAGTTTGAAAGAGTAAAATAACTCACTATTCCTGAGGCCTTCATAAATCCACAGGGAGGACTCAGTCACTTTTACTCTTAACGTACATATGCTATACTTTTAATGAAGTCTATATCATATATTTATATATGTACATATAATATGCAAATTTTCATTTCACACAGCTTAAGAATATGCAATGAGAAGTGATTTGGGTGACAGGGTAGCATCTGTCCTTATGTGGCATGGGGATTTATTTCCTGGATGCTCCCATTGGCTTTTCTTGTATATTAGTCAACCTTAAATGTATAAAACCCAGTTTTACAAAACTCTCTGTGATAGAACAGTGGGGCTCTTCAGACCTCTACAACAACTCAGTACTCTGGAAAACAAAATCGAAGAAGACTCTAGAAAATACAAGGATGGCTCCTGCTTCTGGGTAGGCTGAACCAATCAGTTCTTGTGCTCAGAAAACTGGCTATCCACATGCAGAAGACTGAATCTAGTCCCATATCTCTCACCATATGCCAAACTAAAATGAAAATGGAGCAAAGAACTAAATGTTCAAACAGAAACACTAAGCCTGCTGGAAAATCAAATAGGTAAAACTCTGGAAGTTATAGACACAAGCAAGGGCTTTCTGAAAAAAAAAATCCCAGTTGCACAGGAAATAGTATCAAAAATCAACAAGTGGATTCATATCAATTAAAAAACTTCTGTGTGGTGAAAGAAATAACTAACAGAGTAAAAAGACAACCTAGAGAAGGGGAAAAATTTTGTCAGCTATTTCTTAGGCAGAGGACTAATATCTAGAATACATAATGAGCTCAAAATAATTAGAATCTCTCAATACAATAAAAGACTCAATCACAAAATGGGCAAGGAAAATGAATAGACATGTCACAGAAGTACTAATGGCCAATGAAAAAGTGATTGGCATCTTTGGTTATTAGATAATTGCAAATTAAAACAATGCTGAGATTCCTTCTTACCCAAGAAAGAATGGCCATCCTCAAGAATTCAAGTAATAATAAATGTTGGTGGGGTTGTGGGGGAAAATGAACCCTTCCAAATTATTGGTGAGTATGTAAACTAGTAAAATCACTATGAATATTAGTATGACAATTCATAAAAAAATGAAAGCTAGAAATTCCAATTGAACCAACTATGCCTCCTCTGCTATCTTACCCGAAGAGTAAAGATGTAATATTACAACGATCTGTTAATACCCACTTTTACAGCATCACAATTCATAACAACTAAATCTGGAAATAGCATATATGCTTATCATACAGGTAGATGGGTAAAGAAAATGCAGGATCTGCCCTCAATCCAGTACCATTTTACCATGATAAACTTGAGTCATTTGTAGGAAAACAAATACACTTTGTGATGACAATGTTAAATTAAATAAGTCTGACACACAAGCTTAAACATCATATGGTTTCTTTTATATGATAAACCCAAATTAGAAATAAATAGCAAAAGAAAAGTTAAGACAATAAGAAGTAAGGAGATAGATCTTTCTCAAAAGAAAAGGGATCAGAAGATGGAAAAAGAAAGAAAAGGAGGGAAAGGAGATGAAAATAGTAATTAAGATGTGTTATGTACATGCAACTATTCCATGTAAGGAACTTAAATAGTGTGCACTACAAACATACTAATACAAAGTTAACATTGCATCAGCTCTAATGCAGACCTCACTCCTACAATTATTCAATTATCAGATCAACTGATGATCCTCTCCAGTCATCCTCCTCTACTCACCTAACATCAGCTTCACAGTTTAACCCTTGCTGAATCAGTTTACAGTGATGTTTCTATGTCTAACGCATAAAAGTTCCTTAAGGAATTCTTTAGCTTTAAATGAGTCATTTTCATACATAGTAGAGTCAAATGATGCATAAACCATACAAATGTAGCAAGTATGCCCTAAATACTGACCATCCCTCCTGGATAAGTCGTGGCAGGGTGTTGGCAACCTTTTAGGAAATCAATAACTATATCTTAGCAGTTCGTCTATCAGGTATGCTTAATCATTTCCTTTTTATAGCTAACCAAACAATCCTAAACTTATAGAAAAATCGTGAGTACTTCCAGAAGAATATTTTTTCATTAAATGTTAAAACATATTGATACCAAGATGTCCAATAATAACTCTTTAACTTTTTGCTGTTATTTTACCAAATAAGAACATTTTTCTACATAACTATATAGTACTAACATCAAAAGAATCAGAAAATTAGCACAGATATATCATTACCATCTAAATTTTAGACTCCTATTCACGTTTTCTACATATCCCAATAATGACTTTTGTATCAAAAATACCTAGTTCAGAATCACACAGTGCAATTAGTTGACATATGTCTCCCTTCAGTTTGGAACAGATTTTCAGTTTTTCCTTGACTTGCATGACCTCAGCATTTTTGAAGGTTATAGGCCAGTTACTTTGTTATCTGTCCCTCAGTTTAGAATTCTCTCATGGTTCTTCATACTTCATTCATTTATATCATCTTCTCAGTAATACTACAGAAATAAGGCTGTGTTTCTCACACTATGCCCCAGAAATGTTTTCCCCATTACTGATCTTATTCAACTTGACCACTGGAGTAAGATGGTACCTGCCAGGTTTTTCCAATATGAATTACATTTTTTCCTTACCAAAGTTCTTAAGAAAAAGAATCCACATCAATTATATATTTTGAATCACTAAATAATATCCCAGAAAATATTTTGGCCTGAGAATTTTTAGAGAAGTGCACAGAATTCTACCTAGATATTATTGCTGATTCATGTTTTGCAAAGCAAGTATGTTTATATCCCCATAAAATACTAATTTATGTGGCTAACAATAATATCACTGATACTATATTTTATACACATTGGCATAGTAATGAAGGATATTGTGTATTGTATATCCACACGTTCTTGGCACCCAACATTTCTGCATGGGACCATAGAGAGACCTTCGTGGCTACCGTGATGACGATGGTGCTAGGGACACAGGACGCATGGGACCTGGTGTAGACTTGGGAGTAAAAGTTCTCAAGCCCTCTGGGTCTTTGTGCTTTCAGTGTGTCTCCCTTTGGTTCCACAAGTGTAGTGTGAAATGGCTTTGGGAAGTGTGGGGCATGGTTTGGACACTGTAGGTGTTAGATGTTGCCACTAATGGCAGCTTGCTACATGGCCCATGTGACATTGATGTTCTCCTGTGAAGTGCTCACTGTGGTTCTTTTTAGGCTGTTACAAATCCGAGAAGCCCCACTGAAGGCAAATGACAGTTTGTTTATATGTTTGCCCTAAATAGTACTAGTCAGCTCCATCCACTGGTTCATCTCAGAAGTTTTCCTCTGCTCTGATCAAACTTTTGATATCCTTGCTGCACGTTCTCGCCGCGCAGGAGGTCAGCGTCCTCATAAATATAGTCTCCTGGGCCCCCTTAAAAGCTGCTGTCTAAAGAAAGTGCTCTAAAGGATATAACTGCATGTATGTTTAAGTGTGTAAGATGGATGATCATATTACTGTTTTTGTTAGATTGTTGAGCAGAACTGTTACAGTCTCACTGTTTGAATGTCTACTTTGTATGCTTTAATTTTGTAACTTGAACAACTATTTCCAAGATGACAGTATGTAACTTATCAAGTAGTGATTTCTTAGTGGTTTTTTGTTGTTGTTGTTGTTCTTTTCTTTTTTTCCTTTGGAATTCCGTATTGTTGCTACCTTTTTTTTCTGTTTTGTTTGCTTTTTTTTCTTTTTAAATAAAATTCTTTTTAAAAGCTGCTTTCTTTCATTCCCTATAATCAGTTGCTTTCTGCTGTTTTACCAATAAGAAGGAAGATATTGCAGAGGAAAATTTAAGTGTATATGAATACATATCAAACAATTACTGATTAGTATGAAATTATATTAACTATCAAATATATTAATATGGTAAATTTAATAAGGTATCTCTAAATACATTAATATTAAACAATTATATTTTATAACAGAAGTAAATTACACTAATGTCCTAGTTACTTTTTAACTCATTGTTGAGACAAAATACCTGATGCCCAAAGTTAGAGGAGGAAATGTTTATTTCCTACAGTTCTTGGAGGTTTCATTCCATACTCAGTTGGCTCTAAGGCAGCGTGGTATGGTGGGGTAGCCATTCATGGCCACTGCAAACAGCAAATGCAAGAGCCAAAGAGCCAGACACACCTTCTTCCTGCCATGACATCATATTGTCACTCCACCCCTAGGCAAGTCAAACACTCACATCACCAGTCACAGCGCTAGACAACAGACCCATCACAAATGCTAGATTCAGCTGCATCCATATTACACGAGGCTTGGGAGCCACTGACATAAACCATGACAACTAATAAACTTATACATTCATTTCATTCTTTTATCCCATGATAACTTTAGATGAATTAAAAATTTGCATATGAGAATGAATCCACAAGTTACAAAGGAATATTTAAGTAAATATAAGACTTCCGTAAGCATGACAGCCACAAGGTAAATATTGATAGGTGTGATGTCACAAAAATTAAGATTTCCTATGATGAAATCCATTGTAAGTAAAGCCAAGACATCATATAAGAAAATGTTCCAATATGTTTTGAAGACAAAGGTACAATATCCACAGTGTGTACATATAATTTTAGAAATAAACTTGCAGAAGTAAAATTTAGTCCCATAAGGAAGAAAAATGGACTAAAATATAGAGTTGTATCCATGAAGGAAAATTCAAGTAGTCCATAAACACAAACATTTTGAATTTACTAGTAATTGAATATAAAATTTGAAGAATGAAATGCTAATTTTCACTGATCAGATTATTAATGATAGCAAAAAAGGAAAATATCTAGAGTGAAAGAATATATATACATTTCTAATTTGTTTCCAAACAATTGTTGCCTGTATATATTGCTTTAAAAATATTTGAATATTATGCAGCATGCAATCAATAGTGAAAGATACGAACTTTTAGAAGAAATGACGCTAAAGAATTAGTGTGTTTGACATTTAAAAGTGCTATTTTTTCCAACTAGATAACCTGTTCATCTATATCAAGAAAAATGTTTTCAAATACAATACCCAAAACTATAAATTTTCCAATGATTATTGGTTGCTTCTTTAATTCCATCATAATGACAATGGAGTGATTAAAAATAAAATAAGCTTCTACATAATATGTATATGAGAGTATTGTTATAAAACTTAGAGTCAAAATTTCCTACTCCTTATTTCTATTCTACTACCAGACTCTTCTGGTTAGCACGTCTTTTCAATGAGTTTTTAATTCCCCTCAATTTTCAATTCTTTCAGATCCTGGCCTCTAATCAAATATTTACTTTGCAGATGAACTTTAGAATCATTTGATCATGTTCTAAAAAGGAAATGAAACATTATGAGATTTTTATTAGGATTGAATTAACATATATTAAAACCAAAAAGTTGACACCTTAGGAAAAACAATTATCCACACTTCAAGTCTTCTTTTATGCGTGTCAAAGAAATTCTTCGTGTTTTATTCATGAAAACCTCATGCATTTCTTGGGATTCTTAGATATTTTGACTTTACCCTCTTGCAACCTAGTGCTATCAAAATGGAATGAAAGCTTCATAAATTAATTTTTAATGTTTTTCTTCCTAAGTGTCTCTAGCACCCTTGATTCACTCTCCTGGTTATCTTACAGTCTTTAGACAATTAAAATATTCTACTTTTACAATTGTGCCTCCTTTTTTTCTCAACCTAATAACTTTTTCCCCTTTCTCTTTTTTTGTTGACTGGTAAGTTTTTAATAGATGACTTTAAATAATTATAGTGGACTCTTTGTCTTGTTCTTTATTTTAGTGGCATATTTCTAATGTATGTGAGATGTTGGTTAACTTGGACTATGTCCCTACTTTATTAAAATATGTGCGATCTGGTGAGTAAGTTTCAACTGAGTGGTTATGAAATTTATCAAATGTATTGAGAGAAAAGCAAGTATTTATCCTTTAACCTATTAATGTGATGAGTCATATAAGTAGACAATCAGATTCCCAAATATAACATGCTTGAATTCTTAAGTGAACTTCGCTTAATCACATTATGTGGTATTTTAATATAACACCGTATTTTAAGTTCTACAAATTGCAACCACAGAATTTATGTCCTTAGTAGTGCTTCCTTTGTACAGCTTTGTGTTTAAATGCCCAAGGTGTTGCATACAATTCTAAATGATTTTTCAATGACACTTGTAATGAAACCATTCAGGCACTGAAAGATTTACCCAAATAAGACCAGCAATTGGCAGTAGCATCTTTTTCTATCAGCAAGTTCCCATAAGTCTTGCTTCATTCCTTTCCTCTCTGACCACACATTACAGATGAAACCTCCACGATACAAATTAATCATGTGTTTAGGATAATGAAAACCCCTTGGATAGAGATGTACTGTTCAATTGACACTGATCTTTCCCTTCCCAAATTGTTTTGGTAGCTGCCAGCAATAAATTCAAAGAACACATTAGTGTTAGTGCTCAATATTGGCATACATAAACATTTTTATAAGCTACTCTGAAAGACGAAGAAAAGAAAATTGGCAAACAACCAAGGCATTGTGTGGCAGAGCCAAGAATGTGATTCTGGATCGTTTCCATTGTGGTTTTCACTTCAGAGTAATTTGTACAATTTGGAAAGCAGAACTATAAAACTCTGTGTGGGAACAGGTTATCCAAGGTAACCCCAATATTAGTAATCTTTAATTCATAGGAGATGATGCGTTAAATCTAGTAAGAAAAATAGAACATTCTTTTATCATCCTTTTTGTGTATATTTTTGTGTAGTACATATAGGTGTGTGTGTATATGTATGTGTATGGGTGGGTATTATACATATATACCATAATAGGATTTATTTTTCAGTATGTTCAAAGACATTTCATTCACATATACTTAAAATACCCAGCTATTAATATACTATTGGTGTGAATGAAGAATAAATAAAAACTGGGACTCACCTAAGAACCTTGTTTTAATAGAAGTACCAACCATTCCAATTCCACTGTAGAAAAACATTGCTTGCAAATGTCAGAATGAACAGTTTAACTAAAAGATGAGGTTTTAAATAAGGAGATTCACTTGAGTGCCATTTTCCACTCTGGATTCTCAGAACCTGAAGTTTATTACTGGGTGATAGATGTTCCTATTTATAATTGCCTCTTAGCTGTGATTAACAGTTAAGATGCACTTAAATTGGGCTGAAAACTATAAGTTAGGAGACAATAAGTGAGGGCTTCTGCTGCTTTAAGTAAAATTATAAAGCAAGGTAAGCCTGTACTCAGGGCTGTTGTCCTGTGCCCGCTTTTTTTTTTGTAACCTCTTCGGGGACACTTCAAATAGATAAATCCTTGATTCAAAAGTGCAGATGAGATTCCATTGTAATGAGGCCGCATCCAACACAAGCATGTGCGCCAGCCAGTGCTTGAAGTGAGATTAATCATGTTTCCTTGCACTCTGTAGCAACCACAGTGCTTCTGCTGCAAAAGAACTGCATTTTTTCTTCAAAAGAAAGAAAAGGTTCTCTTGCATTTTGATGGCATTTAAAACTATAAAATATTAAACTGTAACTCATGGAGGGAGCAGAGGGTGAATCCAACATGTACAGATGGAGTTTGGAGAAAGAGACTAAAAAAGCAGTCTTGGACCCTAGAATCCTTTGAAACATCTCCTATGTCTGTGACTACCTATTTTCAAGAGTTTATCACCAAAAATTTATTTTTCTTTAATTTTTCAGGTATAACAAAGGTAAAACTCTCTCAAGAACAAATGAACAACCACAATTAAGCAAAATCTCTAAAGCTGCTAGGAATTTTCTCCATCTTCTGGACAGAGGCACTGTGGAATGTGGCTAACATTCTGAATATCCCAGAAACAATTGATCTCAGAAACAAATGGCCATACTTAGGACATGTTTTTAATGCTTCCCTTCATAGACAAAGAGGACCAAACACTTCATGTCATTGGTTTTTCGTATTTTCATGAGAGAACAATTACATTTGTGTAACATTGATGATGGAAGAAATAACAGCAGGACATAACTTGAAAGTATATTCTCTAAAGGGTCCAGTTCAAAAAGGTGCCATATTCACTCTTTTTCTTCTCCTCAATAAAAGTGGAAGTAGCTGAGTAACACAGGGAAGGAAGCACTTACAAAGAACTAGTGGACACAAACTGGTACTGGAGTGAGGAGGACATTCTAAGAAGCTTAGATGGGAACTGTAAACAAATAACCTTTAGGAAGACGTGACTGCCAGTCCAGCCAAATAATTAGGGGAAAGCCCTGAAACTGCAATTGAAAACATACCACATGACACAGAAAATTTAAAAAATTTTGATACTAGGAATCAAACTCAGGTATTAGCACTTGCCAGGCAAACACTTGTGCCTCTGAGCCAAATCCCCTGCCCTATTATTCACAAATGTATCACATACTTGCACCCGAAACAGATTTCTATGTCATTCACTTACTACCAGTCCATCTTCCAAATGTTGTCTGTAGTTTTATTTGAATGATCTAACATTTTTCTGACTGGTCAATACAAATGAATGAATTCTGTAGACCTTACTTCTTGGCTTAAGAAGAACAGAAAAGGAAAAGCAGTACAGTTTGGGATATCTGGCTGAAACATACTTTTTGTGATGTTTGTCATTCAAAAGATTTCAGGAAGAATAGGTTCTGAGCATAGCACTAACTAGTTTTCCTCTGTCTGAGGAATTCTTCAGGAATGAGAATCAAAGATTTTTGTAGATTGGTACAGCCACTATGGAAATCAGTATGAAGATTTCTCAGAAGACTAGGATTGGAAGTTTCATTCAATCCAGCTATTCATTTCCTGGGTATTTTCCCAGAAAAACTGAAAAAGTCATGTCACAGTGATATATGTGCACCCCTGTTCATAGCAGCACAATTTGTAATAGCTAAATCTTGGAAACAACCAAGATGCCCATCAACCACAGAGTGGATGAAACAGATGTAGTATTTTTATGCAATGGAGTATTACTCAGTTATAAAAAAGGATGATCTTGAGGCCTTCATAGGTAAATGGAGGTAACTTGAGACTATCCTCATAAGTGAAATAAATAAGAATCATATTTATAAATATCACTTTGTGTCTCTAATGTAACAAGTAATAAGAAATGTAGGAGTAATAAAACTCAAAATGTGTAATTGCTATTATAAAAAAGAAGAAAAGAAAGTGCTCTAAAGGATATAACTGCATGTATGTTTAAGTATGTAGGATTGATAACCATATTACTAAGTTTTTGTTGGATCATTGAACAGAACTGTTTGCAGTCTCACTATTTGAATGTCCACTTTGTATGCTTTAATTTTGTAACTTGAACAACTATTTCTAAGAGGACAATATGTAATTTAGCAACTAGTGATTTCTTACTGTTTTTTAAATTCTGTATTATTTCTACCCTTTTTCTGTTTTGAGTGTTTTCTCTTTAAATAAAATTTTTAAAAAAGATTTAAAAAGACTGTCACACTCCATATAGATACCTCTGAGGTCTTAAAAATATTCCCTTGTGGATGGAAGAAACCAAATAGAAATTTCCCTACCTTCTGATTCCTAAGTGCTCCTTATTTTAGCTGGAAGAATGATTGCTGTCTCAAGCATGAATTTGGAATAAAGGAATGTGAAAAGAAACTGTCTTTCACAAGTCAGCAGAGTATGTAAAAGAAGGATATGCCAGCCTAGCACAAATATGGTCTTCTAAAACAAAAGCTAGATCTGAAGAAGAATCTCTAACGGAGTTTGTAGGGAAGAAGTTGGTTGGACAGTTTGGGAGATAGAATTGAACTTTTTTTTATTCTCATGTAATTTCATTTTGCATAACAGTTGAGATTTTCCCTTTATAATGCACACTCAAAGGAAATTTTCTCAAGTGGCCTGTGTGTTTTGGATATGATATTCTTTGCATTAAATGGGAGGGAGACTGTGAATGTAAAGAAAATTACCCAAAAGCATGTCCCACTCAGATAACGTTATGATGTTCCAAGAGTAAGAGCTTTCTTTCCTCTGTCTTCTCCTTTGTATTCTGATTTCAGACAAGAACTGTGAGGACAGGAACATTTTTCTTTCTTTAATGCAAATTTCAGCTGACAGCACTAAGGAAAGTAATTTCTCTATCATGACATCTGGCGGTCCTATTCCAATGGATACAGGAGCCAGTCATATCTGGAGAAGTCAACTTTTCCTCTGTACCAACTGTTTGAATGTGAACAGGTTAATCAACATCTCCACGGCTTGGCATCTCATCTCTACCATAAGAAAAATGAAGATAACTTGTTTCATATGGTGGTGGTAAGCAATGACCACTGGACAGGTTTAGGCACAGAAATTGGCCTATCCTAGAACGTCAATCATTATCATCATTATTGTGGAGCTTATATGTAATTTGATCATTACATTTAGCAATACTAAAACAGCAACAAGAAACACTTTAGGAAATCCCAATTCTTTATTATGTTATAGCTGTTGCCAGGTAACTCAGAACAGCTAATATATTGATTAATCATTAATCCTAACTGTTTTTTACTTAATTGTGAAATATGAACCTATTCCCCCCCAGAGGAACACAATTAAAATTCACTTCATAAACATATTTTTAAAATCTTAATAAAAAAATTTCCCCATGTTACAAATCGAACGTTGGAATTTTAAATTACAATTAGCACAAACCAATGAAAAAGTAATTATCATAAGGAACCAATCAATGATATGAACCAAAATGAATCATTTGTCACCTGATAACAAGCAGATGATAGATGATTTATTTAAAGAATGTCTTACACTTATTTTTTATCACTCTGTCATAAGAAAAAGCAATTACAAACAAATTTAAAGTGTACAGCTCTGTAACAATCTTATCAGCTTTTAAAAGAATCATTTTTGAAGACATAAAGCTTATATAGGATACCATTTAACTTATGCAGACATTAAGCTTTTTCTAATATTCACTAAAACCATGAGGAAACATAGCAATGTCTGTCACATTCTTTATTTGTAGTAGCAATTGCTATTGCCATTTTTAATGTACTATTTCCAGATTGCTAGAATCCAACATTTTATCCTTGGAATTGTCACTAAAGGCTTTGATAAAGTCGACATATATACTTCAGTTTTTCTTGTGTAGGAAATACAATAAATAATAATATGTGGAAGAGTGAATGAATGAATGGTCTTCAAGCATTCAAAGCTTGCTAAAGTATAAAAATTGTTGAGGGCTGCTTGTTGTCTATGGTGGTATCAGAGACATTAAGAGATTTCCATGTTCAAGAAAAGAAAAGAAATGGATGTGCTTTTGTTTTTTTTAAATTTCTTTTTTATTATCTACTCCTAACATAGGGACCCTCTAAAATGACATCACCCCTGCCTGCCTAGATTAAGCTATGCTACGTCTCTCTCCTTCATATTCCTCATGCTCCAAAACCTAGCTGGATCAGTCTGCCCTTACCACTGTGCAATACCCCATCCCAACTCTCTATGATCTCATCTGCAATGATTCCAAAAATCTATGTATGAGATGTAAAAGTCTTACATGATAAACACTCAGAAGTAAATGGATGATAATAATACTGGAATGGGAGAAATGACCTTATGTATGGAATTGGAGGACAAATTACACAGCCAATATTTCTCTGTATCACTCTTCAGTTACTTAAGTATAATTTTCTCACTTAAATTCACTTGCATATATGTTTTATGCCTTTGCTCATAGTGATTTTTATATTTAATTTCTCCATTTAGAAAATGGGTAGCTTCCTAAGACTTTTATTGCTTTTATGCTAATAAAGGGACTTCAGCCTTAGTGTTCTGTAGAATTCCCTGACACAACAACACAAATGAAAAACAAAATCCATGTTATAATTACTAACCACTCATATCTGTCCTCATGCAGGGCTTCTTGGAAAGGCACTGCTAGCACAAACTTCTACACACGATTCCTAACTTTGAGATTAAAATTTGTTTAAAAAAAACATTAGACATTACTCAGTTCATCTAAAATAACTACAGAATCCAATCTTAGAAACAAATAAACGTAATATTAACTTATTAAACAAGAGCCTGAAATAATATACTTAAAAGCCATTTAATGAATCCAACAAACAAAAAAGAATGTGTGAATGAATTCTTCTTTAAAACAGATAAAAATAAACACATCACTACACGTATTTTCAGAACACTTAAGACACTTAAAATATTTTACAAAAAAGTCAATACTATACTTTCATTTGGTAGCTCTTTTACTTTCTCATCAAGCATCTTAAGCACTGCTAAATAGAGCATCATTTCCATAAGTAAACATTTCCCTCTGGAACAGGGTACGGTGAGTTCCTTCTATTAAAATGACTGGTTTCTCTAGTGGAAGCATCCCAAATTCAAACATTTGTCTGCATTGTGCCTGAAATAACCTTGCTAACTAGCCTTGTCACACATCTGTAACATGATAGTACATTTGCTTATCTTCTCTGATGAGAAAGCAGTGTGTCCTTGACATATATGCCAGTCAGTGACTTTTAAGTTGGTGCAAGAGATTCTAAAACATTGCTTTAATTATCCAGCTGTTTCTTTGCCAGCTCTTGTGAGCTCATCATGCTATCTTTTTTCAGGTCCCATCAGTATCAGCCTGTTTGGCTTATAGGGAGACCTATTTCAAGAAGGGTGTGACAGAATGGTGAGGTTGATTAGGATTCACAGGTCAGTAGGCAGATAGCAAAGGAGTCAAAGAAAAATCCCATTTTTGGTGAGAGATACAAGAAATACCCTCATCTAAAACATCTTTTACCTTTCATTAGAATTCAAAACTCTAGTCAATTTTAGTCAACACTTTATATAATGGCTATGATTACTGCCATCAAAATGGCTCCATAAAACTAGAAAAGAAATTAAAGAAATAAGGCAAAGAAAAGAAGCAATCACAATTGAAAAGAGGAAGGAAGTTTTGGAGAAATATGAAAGTGGCATTTGTGAAACCAGTCTCGCTAAAGTATGTACGATATGTCAAAATCTATCATATTAACGATCATACAGAGAAAAGATTTGCATAAGGAAGCTAGTGTCACTAAAAGTGTTGCTCAGATTAGCAAGTCACACTCAACAGTGTTAGACAAGATAGAAAGACCTGACATACTTCCTTCTTTTCAATTGTGGTCGCTTTCTTTACTTTCCCTTATTTCTGGCTTGCCTTTGTTGCCTAAAATTTTCTTTACTATTCTAGGTATCTTCAAGTTCCAAGTGAATTTTAGAATTTTTTTCTCTAATTCTCTGAGATATGCTACTGAAATTTTGATTGGGTTTACAATGAGTCTGTATAACAGTTTTGAAAGTGTGGCCACTTTCACTTTATTGTTTCTTCCTACCCAAGAGCAAGAGATGTGATTTTCTTATATCCTCTTCAATCTCCTTTTTCCAGAGAACTGTGATTTCTAGTGTAGAGGTCTTTTACCTTCTTCATTAGGTTGACTCCTAGGTATTTCATTTTTTTTTTAATGCTATCATGAAAGGTGTTGTTTCTTGATTTCTCTCTCAGTGAGGTTTTTACTTGTGTACAGGAAGGCTATTGATTATTGAGTGTTGACTTTGTAACATTTGCTTATTATATCTAGCAGTCTTTTAGTGGAGTTTTTAGGGTCTTCCATGTAGAGTATCATGTCATCTGTGAATAAGGATAAGTAATTTCTTACTTCCATAACATTATTGTTTTTATTTCTCTCTGTTGTCTAATTGCTCTGGCTAAAATTTCCAGGACTATATTGAATAAGAGTGGAAACCGTGGACACCCTTGTCTTGTTCCTGATTTTACAGTGAAAGCTTTCAATTTTTGTCCATTGACTGTGATGTTGGCTGTTGGTTTGTCATAGATGGATTTTATTAGATTGAAACACAGACCATCGATTTCAATTTTCTGTAGGATTTTTATCATGAATGAGTGCTGGACTTTGTCAAAAATTTTTCTGCATCTATGGAGATGATCATGTGATTTTTGTCCTTGACTCTGATAATGTGGTGTATTATATTTATTATTATTACTTTTTACCTTATATCTATTATTATTACTTTTTACCTTATATTTATTATTATTACTTTTTACCTAACTGAACCATCCCTGCATCCCTGGAGTGAATTTAACTTTTTCATGGTGGATAGTCTTCTTTATGATTTGCTGCTTTGTTTACCAGTATTTTGTTGAGAATTTTTGCACCTGTGTTCATTAGGGAGATTGGCCTATAGTCCTCTTTTTTGGTTGGACCCTTCTCTGGTTTTGGTAGTAGGGTAATCCTTGCTTCCAGGAATGAATTTTGGATTATTGCTTCCCTTTCAATTTCATTAAAGAGTTTGAGAAGTGCTAGTATTAGGTCTTCTCTAAATTTCTTGTAGAATTCAGCAATGAATCCATCAACACCTGGGCTTTTTGTTGTTGGTGGTGGTAGTGGTAAGTTTTTAATTACATCTTCAATTTAATTGATTGATTTTTAAAAGATTTTTGTATCTTCTTGATTCAGTTTTGGTAATTCATATGTATCTAGGAATCTGTCCATTTCTTCTGCACTTTTCAGCTTATTGGAATACAAATTCTCAAAGTAGGTACAGATGATCTTTTGGATTTCTGTAGAGTCTAGTGGAGTCTATTGTGATTTCACCTTTTTTTCCCTAACTGCATGGATTTGAGTCTCCTTCCCTTTTTTTGATAAGGTTGGATATGTGTTTATTTTATTTAATATTTTAAAGAACTAACTGTTCAATTTATTAATTCTTTGTATTATTTTCTTAGTCTCCAATGCATTAATTTCTTGTCTAATCTTTAAAATTTCCTCCTTCATACAAGCTTTGGGATTGTCCTGCTCTTTTTTTCCTAGAAGTCTGAGAGTCAACATTAAGTTGATTAGTGGCACTTGCTTTGTTTTTCTGATGCAGGTAAGCACTGCGGTAAATTTCCCTCTTGGGACCGCTTTCATTGTGTCCGGTAAGTTCCAATATGTTGTATTGTCATTATCATTTAATTGTAGAAGCTGTCTAATTTCTTCATTAATTTCATCTGTGACCCATTGGTTTTTCAGGAGGATGTTATTTAATTCCCATATGTTTAAGAAGTTTTTGTGGTTTCTGCTACCATTGATTTCCAATTTCATTGCACTATGGTCTAATAGTATGCATGGGATAATTTCAATTCCTTTAGTTAAACATGTTCTATGAGCTAGTATGTGGTCTGTTTTGGAGAATGTCCTGTGTACAGATGATAAGAATATGTATCTGCTGTGGGAAGGAACACTCTGTAGACATCTACTAAGTCGATTTGTTCAAATATTCTAGTTCTAAGATTTCCTAGTCAATTTTTTTGTCTAGTTGATCTGTCTTTTAGTAATAGTGGGCTGATTGGATCCTCCAATACAGTTGTATTAGTGTTTGAGTTTCCATGTCTATTAATACATGTTTGATATAATTGGGTGCACTGGTATTTGTTGTATGTGTATTTATGATTGTTATCTATTCCTCTTGGATTGTTCCCTTTCCAAGGAAGTAGTAACCTTCCTTGTCTTCCTTAATCAGTCTTGGCTTGAAATTCCCTTTGTTAATCAATAGAATAACTAACCCTGTTTTTCTTTGAGTTCCTATTGCATGGAGTGTTGTTTTCCATGGTGACTTTCAGTCTATGAGTATGTTTTCGAGTTAAATATGTTGCTTGTATGCAGCATATTGTTGGATCTTGCTTCTTGATCCATTCTGCCAGACTGTGTCCTTTGATTGGCGAGTTGAGACCATTTAACACTGATGGTTGTAACTGATATGTATTGACTTTTCCTGTTATTTCCTCCCTCCTTCCCCCATCTGTTTAATTGTTTGCTTTGCCTGGTGAACTCCTTCTGTTGGGTTTCATGGAGTTGTGGTCCTTGTTATCTCTTTACAGAATGTCCTTCAAAGCATTTTGGAGTGCTGGTTTGGTGGTCTTAAATTTTCTTATGCCTTGTCATTGAAGTACCTTATTTCTCCATCAATTTTGAAAGATAGTTTTGTGGGGTACATCAGTCTAGGTTGGAAGTTGTTTTCCTTTAGAGCTTGAAATACTTCACTCTACAAAGCTCTTCTTTACCTGAGGGTTTGTGCTGAGAATTCAGTTGTGATTCTGATGGCCTTTTCTTTATAGATGATTGTTTTTCTTTTCTCTAACAGCTTTTAAAATTCTCTTCTTGTTTTGAATTTATGGAATCTTTACTACAATATGCCTGCCTATAGATTTTTTTTTATTATGGCTAATCAGAGCCATTTATGCCTAACTTATCTTTATATCAAATTCTTTTTTTCTACCAAGGAAGTTTTCTGCCATGAGGTCTGTGAAGTTTTTTAATGATTTGTGCTCTCTCCTGCTTTTGCACTGACTTTAATCAATTTAAAGTTATTCTTCTTTGCATCATGTAGCAGCTGCTGGGTTGATTTTTCATGCTCCCTTGCTATTTTTAAGAAACCATTCTTTTCGTGTGCACTCACCACAAGTTTGCCTTCTATATTCTGTCCTCATGGAATTGGCTGATTCTGCTGCAGATATTTTCAATAGAATTTATATTTGCATGGATATTTGCTTAAATTTGTCTTATGGATATCATTTCTTTGCTATGCTGTCATTCATGACTCCATTATTTTCTTAAGCTCCTCTTTTTTTTTTTTTCATTTAATTTGGATCTGTTCTTAGAGTCACTAAGTATTGTTTTCATTGTGGAGACCATCTCTGCAGTTATCTGAGAAATTATTTATGATTTGATGTTTTCCAGAAACTTATTCAATTGCTTTGTTGTTAACACTCCAGAGGCCAGGCGAGTAACTTTTGGATTGTCTCACCTCATTACTCCATAGCTTTGCATTTGGTAAACTGGATGTCTGGGATTTTATCTTAAGTGCCTTGATTTTTTTTCTTTCTTTTCTTTTCTTGTTTTAGTTTAATTCCTGGATTGATAGTTGTAAATTGCCTATGGTGAACTGCTTTATTGCTAGTATTTAGAAGCCTTAGGAAATGACTACTTCTCCAAGGTGTCTTCCAGGTGTAGCTAGTTTTTGGTTTTTAAGTCTGTTGCAAGATCCTACTTCTTCAGCTGTTAGGGATGAAAAGTTGTCTGCTTCACCCAGATTCTGGTTCTTCCTAATTGTGCCATAGTATTTCCTATGTTCCTTAGTTACTATCAGTCTTTAAATACCATGAAGAGCAGCTGGTTAGAACAAATATGTCACTTTTGGCTACAGTGGTACCATCATCAATAACAACAGCATCAAACACAGCCTAGAAAATGAAAAGCTGAGGTAACCATTAATTTGTTTGCTTTAACTCTATGAACAGCAATTGTGGTTATACAACAAAATCTAAAACACACCAGAAAATTTTATGCAGTACATAAACCCTTAATATGTCAATTTTACTCTCAAGAGTTAAAATTTGAAAGAGTTAGGGGAAAAAACAGAGAAATAGAAGGAGAGGAAGAGATTAGAAGCAAGGCTAGAGAACAAAGGGGGATCACACTAAATTTGAGAAACTTGTGCAGAAGATTAGAGAGAAATAGAGTCCTAAGGTTTTTATGTGAGAGGATTCTTCTTCCAAGCAGTAACTACCTTCTGTTTCATCCTCCATTTCTGCAAGCCAAATATGTTAAGTTGAACAATATGAAATTGTTGTTTCTGGTAAACTATGTACATTTTATAAGTTTCTGGTGAATACACTAGGGAAATTATTAGTGTTTCTGGTAAATTATGCACATTGTAGAGTCCTTTGTTACTATGAAAATGTTAGTTAAGGGATGCTTTGGGAAGTTCAGAACACATTATGGATATTTCCATTATTGCTTATGGGAAAAATAATCTTGACTTACAGTCACCTTTGTTACAATCAACCCTCGTGAACAAATTGAGTTTGTAAGTCAAGGGTCCACTGTATCTGATAAGTTAGAAAGGTCTAACTGTTAAGAAATCTTTGAAAGATTAGGGACCTCCTGGGAGATCTCTTATACCTGGGTAAGAATGAACCACCCAGAGTGAATTTGAACTTGAAAAGAAGCCTTTGAGAGTTGGTAAAAGATCCATCCTACATATAGCAGGATGTTTGGATTTTTCTCCCACCTCAGCACTACTTAGACTGAGAAGAAGTGACACACACAAAAGCTAAAAGAACTGTCTTACAGATCCTCTCCTGATCTAGCCAGTGCCTTCTTTTCTAGCCTTACATTGTCCTGTTTCTCTGTCTATTTTTTAGGTTCTACCCACGTGGCTTCTTGAACACACCATGCTCCACTACACAATGGAACACTCACGCTTGCCGCTGACTTTACCATCCCTCTTTGCTTGTACCTTGCTCTACACCTTCTTCCCCCTGAATCATACTTGCTAGAGGTCAAGAAACTCCTACATGGAGAAAAGAATGGTGTGCGGGAGATACTGAGATCCTGGCTGGCAGTTAAGGAAAGACCCTGTAAAACTTGACATAGTTTTATACTCTGACCCTACTCTGGGCCATGGCAGGGAAAGTTTGGGGTGCTAAATTGTACTTTTTTAAAAACTAGGGTTTATTAAATATTTAGAAGGTATATGACTTCTGGCTTTCTTTTTTCTTACCATTATTCCTCCTTTTTTATCAGAAAGTTGTAAATAAAATTTACGACTTAAACATTTCTTTTTACGTAGGTTCCTTAGCTGGCCCCCTTAATAAATGATATTGTATTCTACATATTAAAGCCTATTAGAAATCCTATGGGCCACAGTAGGAAAACTGAGGGGAGAGGAAGTCAAGTACTTGATCAGAGCAGCATTTCTAGGTGCTGGAAGTCAGGTTGACACTCAAAGGTTAGTTTATTGAACTTTTAAGCTTTCAATTCAAAAGAAAAGGGTGAAATGTCATACTACAAAATTAAGCTGAGTTGACCTATAATTAAAAATCAAAGTCATTCCACCCAGACTGTCTACTCTGCTTAACATTCATGACTATCACAAGTGTATCTCATAAATTACAATTATTTCTTTGGCCCCAGATATCAATTTTGTAGATAGATGTGTCTTTTATATACAGAACCCTTTTTTACATTTATCTTAGAGCTATGTATGAAGGACGGGGTTGAGGATAGTCAAAGGACATACATTCAGGAGAACATATTACACATAATATTGCCGATCTTACTTCAGTATCAACAATAATCATTCATTTTTCACACATAGTGCATATAAAGTGGGCATTATGAATGCCCTGCACCACAAACAACCAACAGAAGCTTATCATATGGCAAATGATTAATGCTCTCACCTCCAAGTTACCTTGGACACAGCCAGGATGCACCTCATGTGTTAAATAGCTATCAACACCTTCTTCAGTGATTGCTCTAAAAAGATAACGCTAAAGGTACCAAACTTGTGTTGCAACAAAAATAGATTAGAAGTGACAGGTTAGATTCACAGAAAAAAAAAGATTTTAATTAGCAAAATTTCAGAAAAATTAGGGAACTGTTATACCTATAAAGTAATCATTCATTTAGGTGTTCATTCTTCCAAAAAGTAACTAAATGACATTCATCAAATATTCATCTAAGTCGTGAAGGAGTAGAGTACTCCAGCACAAAGCTCCACCCTTTTAGGGAGCTAACATTCTGTTGGAGACATTAGAGAAACGAATTTAAATTGTGAGGTACTGGTAACCAGTAATCCATGGTGGAGGAGAGGAATAGGGAGCAGGGACTAGAAAGGGGGTACAGGGAAAGATGCTGTACTTACACAGGAAAGCAGTATATTGTTTTGCTTTAGATGTACAATGTCCCTCAGAATTCTCCAGTGTTTGGAAGTGGTTGGGTCATGGGTGTGATACTCATCAGTGGGTCATCAGTTGGTGAGTTCAGGGGCTGAACCTCACGGAGGCTGGGCCTGTTGGAAGGTGGGTGACTGCGGGGCTTGACCTGGAAGAGTGTGTTCTTATCCCTGGCCCCGCCCTTCTCTGCTTCCTGGCTGCCATTGGTTGAGCACCTTTTCCTCCACAGTGGCCTCTGCCATCTTGTTTCTGTCATAGAACCAGTCAGTCATGGACTGCAACTCTGAACCAAAAGAGACTTCTCCCGATCTTTTAATTCTGAGGTGCCAGGTATTGTCACTCGGCAACGGAAAAGTGACAAAGATGCGTATGATTACTCTAACAGAGGAGTGTGGTCTTTGGCTTATTCCCAAAACAGCAAGCAGGCAGTGTGACCGCAGAACTGCGAGAGGCTGGGAGTGTGGAAAAAGAGGTAAAAGAAGGAGAAAGCCTATTCAGGGCTTTGTAAGATGAGGTAGAAAGTACATTAGCACCACAAAGAGAAAACCTTGGCAAAGTGATACAACTCATAGAAAATCAAAAATGTGTAATCTTTGAGATATGAAACTTGGCAGAAAACAACAGCAGATTCTAACGTCGCTTTCTGTAAACACTGTAACCAGCAACTAATTTTTAGTAATTCAGTATTATGGAAATATATTCTTGAGTCAGAGTTCTTCATTTTGAATCATTTGCCATCTGTGGTTTTGGCTAATTATTTAAATCTGTAGTACATGGATCATAACAGAATCCAATAGCAGTCTCTCTCATAAGCAGGAATGCAAGCATACAAACTAATAGAAATCAAATTCAAAATCATGCATTTTGCAAATTAGGGTTATTCAAGAAATTCAATGCTAGCTGATATTCATAAATTAATAAATAGGGTTTATTACATATTTAAAATCTTTAAAATTATTGTTACCTCTATATTTTCAGGAAAAAAATCAATATGCTTAATTTGGAAAAAACAGCATATGAGGAATGGAAAGAAATTTTCTTAATCAAATAAAAGGAAACTGCAATAAAGACTTAGAGATAACGATTATGGATGAAACAACACTGCCTATGATTATTACATTTAATCAGTATTATGCTGGAGATCCTACATGTACACACAGGAAAATTTAAATAATAAAACTTGAAAATTGACAAAGAAGGGACTGAAGAGTATCTTTATATGATTAATTAAATGCACAGAAAATATAATAGATTTTTGTTTTGTTTTGTTTTGTTTTGTTTTGGTTTTGGTACCTGGAAACAAACAAGATCTTGTGCTTGTCAGGGCTGGGGTTAGCGTGTGCTGCTGAGCTATATCCCCAGCCCTCCACTTGTTTTTAATGCAGCATTTTACAAGATGAAAGATCTGTATAAATATTTGCGCATAATAACAATACAATTTTAAAAACCTTTTAAAATTGTCTTATTGTAGTATCAAAAATATCAAATATTTAAGAACATGTCTACCCACATTTACATGACTTCTAGGCAACTACAGAAATTTATTGAAGAAATTGGAAAAGAATTTAATAGAGGGATGCACTATACTCACAGACCAGATGACTCAGCATTGTAAACATGTTAATTATCAGGAGACTGTCAAATAGATTTAATTCATCCCAATCAAAATCCTAACAGGAACTTTCGTGGCAATGACAAATATATGCTAACATACATATGGATAAACAAAATGTCAAAATAGGACAATTCTGCGGCATTTGCATTACTAGACTTTAAGACTTAATTTTAAAGTATATACAGTAATTAAGTTATATTCTATCTATCTCATATACAGTCACCCATTTATCACAAAGATACCAGAGCAGAGTAATAGAACAAATTATGTCCTTTTAAATAAGAGATTGTGAATCAAACTGGCATCAGTATGGGAAAAATATGAGTTTCAGTGCTTACTTTAAGCCATGCATGAAAATTCACTTCAATAAATAATAAATTCTCTGTCAGAAAAATGTTAAAATCTTCATGATTATGAAGTGATAATTAAAAGGCAATGTAAAATAACAGTCTTATTCTTATACTCTGGAACCAACTTGGGACACCAGGCCTGGAATAGATCAGCTATATTGCCACTAGTTTAGCAGTTCACCCAGTTGGCATGGTGATCACACCCTCAGCTCCCTCTACTTCCACCAGATCTCCTCTATCAGCTTCTAAGACGCTTGAAGCAAGTACATGACTAGCTCTATGCAGCAGAAAAGTCTAAATGAAAATCTATAGATTCTCTTTTACCTACCACAGTAATACCCCAAAAGAAAAACCATATTCTTGAAGGTTGTCCAATAAGGATCGCCAACTAGATTATTTTTTCCAGGACTGAACTCATGACCTTGCACTTGCCAGGCAGGCACTTTTACCACTGAGCTCTATTCCTGGCACCAACTAGATTTTTAAAGACTCAGTTTGGTCATTCTACTACATTACCATTCAATGTGTTTATTTGACCTGCATAAAAGACAGATGGGACACAGAAAATGACAGTGCATTACTGTAAACTGAATCAGGTGCTGAAATCCAATTGCAGCTGCGGTCCAGATGTAGTATCATTACTGGAACAAATAAGCACATCCCCTGGCATCCACAATCTGACGAATCCAACAATGTGCTCCACCTTTAGAGAAAATTTGCTTTCCTCTGATAAGACCATATTAAATCTCTGGTCCTACACTAAACTCTAGTGCATAGGGTCCTGTATAGAACCTACAAATCAAGGGGCATCATTATATAGATAACTCATTACATTTATGATATGATAAGTAACCAGAAAGTATCAATAAGTCTAGACACTTTGGTAGAATCTAAGAAAGAGAAAGAAAAGAAAAGATCCTGCGAACATTCAGAAATCTGTTACTTCTGAGAAACTTTGAGGGGTATAATTATTTGAAGCAAGTTAGGTAAGCTTTGCAAAGGGAGAGACCAGTTGCTTTGTCTGCTTCCTATTATTATTATCAAAAAGCAAATGCTCAGTGTATCACTTTAGATTTCAGAGAATCACAAACTTCAATTGAATATCCCACTCTTATCAACTTTATAAGTGGCTGGTAATCTGTTAATTTAGAGTGTCATTCCAGAAAAGAATAACTTTCCTTCTGCCCTACCACTTGGAACATGTGATCTTCCATATTTACATAATGCTTGATCTTTCTGTAGCAAGTAAGAATATTTTTTGCAGATTTTGGAAAGATCCTGTACATAGATTATAATGCTAACATTTAGGACATGGTATCCAAATCAGGCCACTTCCTACAAATAACTATTACAGTTTTGGGAAACAACTTCTACATTACCACTGGGGCAAACAGAGAATGAATTTTCATCAAAAGATTCTAAATTACTACGTAACTTTAGTGGTGCATTATGAACTGGGTGTTATCTAACCATCAGACCATGAAGTTGGGCGACATAGCAGTGCATCATTGTCAAATGTTAGCCTGTATGAGATTGAACTCAGCAATCACCAAAAGCCAAATAAAGTTGCAAAATGCAGTGACATGTAAGACCACAGATGTATTTCCACTGCGATACCTTCTCCTTCTCAGCCTGCCATCTTAGCCACAAGGAGACTACACTATAACCAGTATTGAGGTCATAATGGCTTCAGTTAGACCTGTATGAGTCATGGGTGGCCTTGGAGAATGAGGATGAAGGAAAATCTTCCAAGAAGCAAAACTATGCAAAGCAGCTGATTGTTTGCTTTGCCTGAAAAGAACAAAAGATGGCTGAGTTCTTGTCCTCATCCAGTGAGTTTATACACAAAGTGGTAATTTAGGGCTGGATTTACTCATAGGTTCAGATACATGAACTACTACTATTTGCTAAGCCCAACCCTGCTGAATTCCCAACATGCGCTTTGCAGAAGACAATGCTAAGTCTCCAGAATTAGGTGATTTTTCAAGGATATCATGTGCATAAACCAATTACCCTAGATTGTTCCATAATAGAAAAATGACAGTGCCTTGTTGTCTCTGGAATAGATGTTTTCTTTGACTATAGTTTAATCTGCTTTAAACATAATGTTTTTACCAAGGCCATCCTTTAAAGTTTATAGAATACCTAATTTTGCATCCTGATATTCCACACAGCTCTGCTTCTGACAAGGGTAAACATTCTCATTTTTATGTAATTTATTATTCTTATAATCTCCCTGGTATTTTTGAAGCAGTTGTATTAATAGACTGGTGGAATAGTTTCTTAAATATTCAAATATGGACCCAGTTGGGGAAAGATACCATTCACAGCTGAGATTATGTATTCTAAGATATACTTAATGTTCTAAATAAGCAGGTGATATGTAGTATTGTTTCATTAAAGCCAAAATTTATGTACCCAGGAGTCAATGGTATGAAAGGACTCTTTCTCACTCTGAGACCTGATCCACTTCTAGCAAAATGTTGGCTTCTTTCAGCAAGACCTTGGATTCTGATAATCTCCAAATTAGCTATGCTCTGTATTCTTAGGAATGAAATTAAATAATTATATGTGGTTATTGAACTCTTAAAATATTATTATGTATCACTCAGAGTGATTCGGTTTCTCTGCAGAAACTTCCACTGGAAGAAAATTCTTTGTCACTATGTACTAGACATGAGAATAAGCATATTTTCTGATTGGGCAATTCCAAGCTTAAGCATTTGTTTTCAGAGACAAGCTCTTTTCTCATCATAGCCCAAAATGTGACAATCTAAATGCCCACGAGCCTTCAAAATGATAAATATATTACAATAGAGCCACACTGAATATTCTAACAGCAATGAAATAGAACAAACTTCCGCTTCAAGCAAAAATTTTATAACACAACATTGAGAAAAAGAAGCCCGACATAAAAGAGTACATACTCCTAACAGGTTCACTAATCAATAGTAATCAAAGTCAGAAGAGTGGTTGCTTGTGGGAGGAGGTAATGAATGGACTTGGCATAAGCATGTTTTCTAGGAAATGGATATTTTATCTGATGGAATCACCTAGGTGCATTCACTTTATTAAAATGTGCCAAGTTGGGTTGTTAAGATTTGTGTACTCTGCTTCTTGCATACTGCGCTTTCAGAAAACAATTAAAAATAAGGTATTCCTAACTCCTAGTATGTAAAGATCTAACGCTGTAACTCATAACATAGCATAAAATATTTTTAAACATGTAAGCTATATTAGTAGTATTGTTTTGTTCTTATACAAACCAGTAAATAAATTGAAAAGAAACACACTCAAGTAGGCAAAATCTGCAGTAAGGATAACAATCATTTGACAGTAAGAGAAAAGTTGAACCTGAAGCCACAACACAAAAGCCACAGGGTCCATCATTTATATAATATCAGATTTTCAAATTCTGATTTGAAGGATATTTTACAACAAACATAAGGACTGATTTATGCACACAGGGTCTCTCTGCCTGGTCCCATTGTTCTCAGCCCTTTGGCTCTGCTGTCTCTCTCGCTCCACATAAATCTTAAAAAGAATTTTTGACACAGTTATTGTCTGATTCATTCCATTAGTACATAAGCTCCCTGAGGAAAGGTACATCCTCTGTTGTTTTTCTTTTTTCCCAGAACTAAAGACAGTGAGTGACATAGCAATTTCCCCATAAATATATACAAAGTAAGGTAATACGGACAGCATGAATATCCACAAATGGAACAAACAGCATTGGCAACTGTGGCATGTCACCCTGCCAGCTCCACGCTGGTGGCATTCATATATGACCCCTGCCCTTGACACTTTCCTGTGGAAAGCCAGCCTGTCACTGTTAAGTTTTAGCTGAGTGCAGTTACAAAGGTGATTGTTTCAAGGTCGCCAATTTCTGAATACCTGACATTTCTGATATGGTTGCCCTTGCACTTTTCTTAATGAAATGACAACACCATAGATCCTTTCTAAAATGAAGTGGAAATGAAGGTGACTAGATAAATAATTAATGAAGAGACCACAGTCCAACTAATTAGGATCACAATATCAGAAAGTTCATGTTAATAAGAAGTAAGTGTCATTTTGCTTTGCATTTATTCATAATCTAGAAAATGGTGACAGGAAATCCTTGTGTCATCAAAAAAATCTCTCTAACAGTCAATGAGACATAACTGCTATAAATAATTTAAATTCTATCAAGTAAAAACAAAGATCAACTGAGTTTTCCCAACTAGGCTTGGGGGGCTTAGATATCCCCACAACAGATGGGGCCTGTCAAAGCACATAAACATTCAAAGTTGTAAGACACGACTCTCAGATGGCAGAAACCAGAAAAATCCATGCAAATCTGTGTGCCCAACACACCTTATTTGAAGAAAGTGCTTGACAGTTGGGAGAGGAGAGTGTGTCATAGCTTTGCCTTTCGAGGTATCTCAAATTTTAATTAGTCAAATGTTATCATTTTCTAAATGGTGATTTTTCTATAGGTAACCCTTCAAAACTCCATTTGAAAAAAGCCTTCATTCTGCTAACCTTGGTACTAATTCTCTACCAAATTATAATTTTTCATTATTCAAAATATCAGTGCTATCCAGTGATAGAATATGGTAACTAAAAACTCTTTAATACATACAGCCAATTTAAGCATAAGTGAACATTTTGGGGGTAGATGTTGATTACCATACACTCTTACAACTATAAGAATCTTATACCTGAAAGATGTCCGGGATTCCAGACTTCTTGTGTGGGAGACGTAGAAATACATTTGGAACTAGGTGTCTAGCAACATATTCTCATAGCAAGTTTTTTTTTCTTTTTTACTTAGCTTGCACATCGATCCAGTGTTACCTATTGAGAGCTATTGTGAGAGCTTCAAGGGAACAGACAACCAACCCCAGAACTGCCTCCAAATGTGAGTCACCGTGTTACCACTGAAAACGTGGTCTATGAAATAATTGTCATACATATAGCACTTTCACATATCAAAAAAAATGCCTTCACGTACGAAACCTAATATGCTACTACTTTGTTAAAGAGGCAAGACATTGGGCTGAGGATTTAGCTCAGCGGCATAAGTGCCTGCTTGCAAGCACATGGTCATGAGTTTGATCCTCGGTACCGATAAAAAAATTTAAATTTAAATTTAAATTAAAAAAAAAACAAAAGAGGCAAGACATTTTCACCGACTCCATTTATACCTGAAGAGTTGAAGGGCAGGTAGATGGAAAACACTTTATAGATCACCCTGAAAGCTAACACAACACCCAAAGACTAGAACCTCTCCATCTTCCCAGCACACCATACGAAGGAAGAAAACTGAATGCACGTGTTTTGAAACTGCTATCATGTTTAAACAGAATCAATATGATATGCATTTTCAACATACACCTTCTGTAGTTCATACCTCATCATATGATGGGTAGTGAAAGACTCGGTCGAATTCTCTACCCAGGAGCACAAGCAATTTTCCTGCATGTGAACCAAAGTCACTGTGAAAAGCACTATCTACCATGTGGTTCCCAGGGAAGTAGGAAGCCTCAGTCCAGATGTCAAATTGGAGTAGAAGTTGGTCAGAAGAAGGGACAGGATGTCCTAGCCATAGAGAACTTTATGCACAAAGGCACAATGGAAAGAAAGCAAGACACCACCGAGTAAGTGAAATAAGTCCATTTTGGTCAGAATGTCCTAAGTGTCGTGCAATCAGAACGGATGTCACCAGGGGTACAAGCAAGGGCCAAATAATGGTGTGTTTTTAAACACTTATTAAAGCTTAGTATTTAAAGGCAAGAAGCATCTTTTTAAGAGGTTAAAATGTTTTTGTTTGCATTGACAGTGCGTTTTTAAAATTCACTTGCAACCTTAAATATGAGAGGATCTCTTCTGGGGCATCACAGATGTTCTTTGGAAACCTGCCAACTGGTGAAACTGCAAATGACCACTTGGACCTTAGACAGAATAAGATTTCTGCTGCAAAGTTATAAATTCTATTCTCCAGGTAATACAAATGAATGCAGATATATTTCTAAGGAGAATTAGTAAGCCCACAAGTTTTTAATTATAATCTATCTGACCTATTCCTACTGGAGTGGAATTTGTTACTTTTTCATTCTATTTGGTTTTATAGACTAAATGGTCTTGATTATTTAAAACAACTTTAAATAATCTCCCAAACCTGAGCAATATCCCTTGGGCCATTGGAATATGAGGTATTTGTGTGCCAAGATGCAAAGTTCAGCATATGGTACCTAATAGTTGCATAAATAGAATCTTAAAGTATTACAATATGGTAGCTTTTATACATTCATTCATAACACTTGAAAGGTTTATAAATAGATTATCTCTTTATGCATTATCCTAAACCAAAACTTTATATTTTT
>PVJX010019501.1:0-34784 GCA_004027295.1 Dolichotis patagonum | reverse complement strand
GGAGGCAGTGGGACCCAAAACAAGCAGTGCACCCCATGGGAGTGAAAGGGGAGGAATTGCCTAAAAAAGGGAGGCAGAGGATATTGTTAATTAGGTAACAAGATTTAAAATTTACATTATTCTCACCACTCTGCTTGGATGGATTACATGCTGTTCCAGTTTGTCTACATACACTACACTTGAAGACATGGTCAGCTATCCCAAAAATAAGAGGACATATTATGGTAATCATCCCTAATTTCCTATCAACTTAATCTGAAGCCCTTTATAACATATACTGTCTTATTATGACTCATCTTATTTGAATCTGGCTTGTTGGATTGCTACTTTATATTGACTGATTTTATTTAAATCTGTTATGATTGATAGCATCAAGTCTAAGAGTATAGGCAACTATACTGAAGATGATAAGATTCATTAAGATACCCACTCAGGTTTGATTATTACTTGATTTTGAAGTCTTATAATGTCTCCAATGCTTTGTTTTTATTAATGCTGTTATATACTGCTGAGACATCATTATAACCATTGCAGATCACCTTGTATTGCAGTTATGTATGACTTTTTTGCTTCATGCTTCTCTAGGAATTTTTTTGTTTTATGTTGCTTTGCTTTGTTTTTCGCTCTAATACAGAAAGGATAGATATACATTTAGAGACTCATGCATGTGTAGAGCTTATAAACAGTTTACAAGAACAAACTATATAACACATGTTGAAATGAACAACTACCTTGAAGAAAAATAGACATCACAGTACCCGATGCTGATTCCATAATGTCATGATGTGTAATCCAGCAAAATTATCATTCTTTGTTCAAAGTGATTTTAGCTTGTTTTGTTTTGTTTAAGTTCAACACACATGAAGGTATGGACAGCTGTTTTTAGGAGAATGAGAGACACTATGACAGCCATTCTCGGCTTCCCTATTGTCTGGTCTTGAAGACCTGAAATGCCCTCCTCGTCCTGTTCAGATCAATTCCATACTATGTTGTTTCATGTGAATTCCCTGTATGTGACAATATGGACAACTATTTGGAAGAAAAAAAGAGTCAATACGATAGAGAGTGAATATCTCCAATTGTCTAGTTTTGGAATTTATGTCCCTTATATTCCTCTCTTGTGATCCACTTTATTCTGTTTTGTTGTGTCTAATTTTACCCTTTTGATATAATTGCATGTATATTTGAGTGGGTAAGATGGATGACCACATTGCTGGTTTTTTTTGTCAGATTGTGGAACAGAACTGTTAACAGACTCACTGTTTGAATGTCTACTTTACATGTTTTAACTTTATAATTTGAACAACTATTTCCAAGAAGTCAGTGTGTAATTTGTCAAGTAATAATCTCTTAGGTTTGTTGTTGTTGTTCTTTTCCTTTTTTCCTTGGAATTCTGTATTGTTGCTACCCTTTATTCTGTTATTTTTTCTTTCTTCTCTTTAAATAAAAAAATAAAAACACTAGAATTAACAAACTTTACAAATTAGACATTAATAAAAACATTAACTGACCTTCAAATTATCAGATGGGAGGAGAAATCAAGATTAAAGTGGGATCAGTGAATATCAATAAAATTGACAGAATTTTAGCTGCACTTAGAGAGGGGAGAGAATATTGAATTTACTAAAATCAGAAATAAAAGTGGGAATATTATAAAGAATGCTACAGAAAAAGAAGATTATAAGAGAGTACCAAGAACAAAGGGATGACAACAAATTGGGTAACTTGAATAAAATGAACCAAGAAACACAAAACATACCAAAACTGAATCACAAAATTAGAAATCCTATAATAGTAAGGGAATTTAATAAGTAACAAGGAATTTTAAAAAGCCCTGGCCCTGGTAGTACTTTTGTGTATTGTGTTAAGTATGGGTCCAACTTTATTTTGGAGTGTGTTGGTCTTCAGTTTTCCTTGCACTATGTCATGAAAAGAACACTTTAACTGTGTTAAAATAAGTATGTATGTAAGGGTCTGTTTCTGGGCTTTCTGTTCTATTTCATTGGTCTGTATGTCTGTCTTTATGCCACACTGTTGTGATGACTTTAACTTGATAGTAAGTTCTGAAATTAGCAAGTGTGAATCCTACAACATTATTCTTTTTCAAGATTGGTTTGATTATTCCATTCTTATGTGAACAGACTTAGAATTTTACAAAAAAGTTATTGAGATATGAATACAGTTAATAGCACTGAATTTTACACTCTACAACGTTTAGATTTCAAATTTTATATTTTGCTCAAATAGAAACTTGACTGAGGGGGAAACATCCATGTTTCAATCCCTGGAACCTGTCGATGCAAAAGATAGCCCCTTCCTCCATATGTGGACATAGCAAAAAGTGCCATCTACGAATCTGGTAATGTGCCCTCACTGCTCTCCTCCGTCAGTGCCTTTATCTTGGACACTGCCGCTTCTTGCATGTATGTGTACACTGTCTAGTCTATGGTATTTTGCTATAGCAGGGTGAACACATGAAGACAGTTACCCATTAAAAAAAAACTTTGCATGTAGTATAGTAAAGATCTTGATGTGGGAAGATTTTCCTGGATTATCCAAGAGGTCCTTAATATGTTCATTCGTGTCTTTATAAGAAGGACAATGGGCTAATTTGAAGATAGAAGAAAAGGTATCAACACCATGGCAGCAGATATTGAAGTGTTGTAAGCACAAAGAAATATGAGTAAGCACCAGAAGGTTTAGGAAACAAGGAATAAATGTTCCCTGGAGTCCCCAAGGATGGCACAGCTCTGAAAAAACTTTTGTTTGGGGGCTGCCGAAACAGACTGTGGATCTCTGGCCTCTGGAGCTCTGAGGATACCATTTATCTCAACTGCCTTAAACAGCCAAGCTTGCGATAATGATTAAAAAATTCACCTGACACTGATGCAGTGACATTTACCATGGTGGAGAAAAGTAAGGGAAAAACAAGTTCAGTATGGCATGGAAATCGTACTTTTGAGTTCAACTTTTTACTTTGGGCTCATTATTTCTGAAATACCCATGAGTCATTTGACAATTTGCATCGAAGGAGGATATAAGGTGGTAGAGTTAGATGAGTTTCCCCAGGGAGAGCAGAGCAGAGCAAAGAGGAAGCTGCCAGGCTGCCCCACGTGGGAACATCTGTAGATCCTGGCAAGACTGAGGGCACAGGAAAGGAGACCAGCTGATCATGTCACAGCAGGCAGAAGAACTGTTCAGTGAAATAAGGGGAAGTCCACAGATTTCAATGCTTTTGCAGGTAAGTGGCATGATAATACTGCATTTGTCACAAGAGAAAGCGTTTTCAGACCTTTAAGAGGGCAGTAACTATAGAGTGAGACAGAAAATGCAACGTTATTGATTGAGGAGCCTGAGAAATGAGGAACTGGGGGGACCATGGAGCTAGAGCATTTTTATGACTTATGATTTCTTCAGCCACATTGGTCTGGTTACTAAAACTCACAATGCATTCTAAAATTTTATAGATTTGGGAAAATTACATTTGAAAAATGTGTATTTCTATCTTGGAAGAAAAGAAAACATACTCAAATATAATAGTCTGTTACTAAATAAATCTATTGACCATCTAATATACAATGTCTTCAAATAATGGGTGCTGTTATTTGAATTTGAATTTGATCAACTGAAATGATCTGATTTCACTTAAAAAGCATTTAAAAGCCATTGTAGGTAAATTCTGTCAAATGTATATATTGGTAATAGGAAGCTAATGAGTATGTCAGGGATAAAAGAATTTCTTTTGTTAACTTTTTTCCTCAACTACAAAGCAAATTGTCATAAAAATATTTAACCAAGAGTGAGTTATTTTTGACATTAGAGAGTAAAAACAAATAAGATAGATTGTTTTCCATGTATAAAGGATTTCTTCAGTGGGACATTTATCACTCATTTAAGGAAGAATAAGAGGGGTATAATTTTTCTAAAGAAACATTATTTGAGTGCTTGTAAAAAATTAAACAAAATGATATTTGACCCATGTCTGTAATCCAGCACTCAGAAAGCGGAGGCAGGAGGATTGCTGTGAGTTTGAGAGCAGTGTGGGCAATAAAGTGAAACACTGTCTCAAAAAAAAAGATGATATGAATAAAATACATAATTCTTGAAGAATACTAATTCCCTTAACATAAAAATATTTGGTCTCTGTATGTATGACTGTCATGACTACATGGTCCGTGACTTAGATTTAAATAATATCTAAGCTAGTATATTTTTAATACTTCATATTTTTTCAATATATTTTAAAACTATCAGCTGACTTGAAGTATTAAATAGCAAATACATCCTTTCTACCAGCAATACTCAAAGTTTTAAAAATGCTTTCTTCATAAGTGAATTTTCTTTAAGTGAAGTAAGACAGAGAATCCTTTAACATTACAAGGTCAGGTCCCTTAATTAGGTAGAATGCTTTTTAAAGCAAAAGATATCTTAATTCTAAAATAAGCATTATAATAATAAACATAGAAACATTTACACATGCAATGAATACGTATACATATTTGTGCACATATGTGTATAGATGTGAAGTAAATGTACTAATGGAATATACATTTAGAATAAAACATATCAAAATCATTCAGTGAGGGTTTTTTTTCATTTATCATAGGCTAATATGTGAAAGCAATTTATATTCCCCCAAAACATATTGAAAACCAGATTGCTTTTGCTCCTGGGAAGTCCCTGGGAGAGAAGGAAAGAAATTCTTGCTCGTTATGACAAGAAGTACTTCCTAGGAAGTTCAAACATGAAACTAGAAACAGACTGATTTCCTTGTCCTCACAGAACTCTCAGGGCAAGAAGATGGACTCGTACTTGGCTTGGCTCTGTGTCTGTAACGCGGGTTACCTAAATAGCTATGTGCAGGCTTTTCCTCCACAACTTTGATTCTCCTTGCTCCAGTAGGTATCACCAGCACTTCTACGTAGCCTGTAAGAGTCAAGGAAATGTAAAATAAATCCATGGTTCTTATAAAGTCTCTTTTCTTAATTGACTTGCTGCCCCTCTGTGGATTTTGTTTTTACTGTATTTCTATGCCTACAGATAGAAAAATTGTTATAAAGGCTGTCATGATTTCAAGCAAAGAAAATTATTAGAAACACACTGAATTCTCCTGAAGACAGATGGGAAAGTGTATTTTATGTAGAAATGTCTACTCACCTTACCTTAAGAACTGTGAAGAGAGGAAAAGTGTAATGGGCTAGCCTAATTAGAAACACAGTGCATTGTGAGCTACAGCAAATAACCTCAGATTGTGCTCTGGGAACTCCTCTAAGCCAGAAAATACAGAGAAGGAAACACAGTTGGGGAGCACACAGCTGGTCGACACCAGTCTCTGGAGTAGTTTAATGCAGGACAAGGGCATCTAAGCATTCCATAGAGGAGATTAGCAAAGGATTTTTGAAACTGGAGCTGGAGATAAGTGAGTGGAAGGCTGCACCTAGTAATCTGATGTATCTGTCCCAAGCATGAGATGCAAGAAAACATCAGGTGTTTCTCAGGAGAGATTCTCCAGGATAGGTTAGGGACAATGCTTGAAGTAAAATAAGATCATAAGATAAAGTGGAATAAGATGAGCGAATGCGCAGAAGAGAAAAGGATCAACATTTCATTTAGTGCAGAAGAGAGACATGGAGAGCAGATGTCTACTTTTAGCTTCATGGTTATGCTTTACAATTATATTAAATAACTTACTATGCTTCTCAGTGTTTCTCTGTACATCCATATATCTGAGAAAAGTATGTTTAAAATTTTTAAAGAATCACTGGAGCTAATTCTAGATTTGTGTTAGAAACACAGAAGATGGTCTCTGCTTCAGTAAGTTTATAATTAACTTGAAAAGACAGGTCATAAATATCTAACTTAAATATAGTTACATAAAACTGCAAAATTAATTTAAATTGTAACATAAAACAATACAATTAAATTCCTACTAAAGAACTAGGGTTTTTAAAGCTGTCTCCTCCTTTTTCTGGCCACATATTTTGCAAACCTGTCTTAATTACTAATAATAGGTTTTATAATTCAGAGGAGATAAGCACCCACACAAGTTGAGGCAAGTTTCACAAAGAAGTAAGTAGATGGATGGCTTTTGTAGAATGTACAAAGTAAGATAGTACATAGATACAGGAAGAGGATAAATTCGTGGTGAGTAAAGAAGAATATGGGACAAATGGTGTTGGTAGCTCTTGGATAATTCTGTGGAATGAAGACATGTGCAAGGGTGCTGCTGCTGGTGTTTAAATAAGCTGATAAATTTGGAGCTACTGAATTTGGTAAGGACATTGTTAATGAGATTCTCATTTTGAGGTCGAAGAGCAATATGCAAGATTAAAAGGGGGTAGCTCTGGATGTCACCGGCAGGAGGGCAATGCAGAAATCCAGGACACGAGGCAAAGGCAGAAAATCCCGAAGACACTGTGAAGTAACCGAAATTCGGAACTGAGCAACTGAGAAGAATGGGAGAAATAAACACTGAACACAGTGGTTCAGTCTTACTTATGTGAGCATGGAGCCATCACTTAGAGAAACATGGCAATTAAGAGATAAATTATCACAGTTTCACACTCCGAATTTAACAAAGGGGTACAACATGCTATTAAAACACATCGAACCAGTGTTCTGGAACATCTGGAACTCTGGAGAGAGGTCAGGTATTGATGCACCTTTGTGTGAGGTCACTGCAGAAGCAGTGAATCATGGATGTAAATTGCCAGGGAGAAAAATGAACATAAAAAGAAGTCAAGGTCTTGACCTCAGTGACTGGTATGTTCTTAACAAACAGAACTCAAATAAGAATACAAGACTGAAAAGGAATAATCATGAGGAGGAAATCTGGCTTATTTTGTGTAGGGAAATCTGATGGATAAGCTATCTTAAAAATAGCAGCTGTAAACTGTGTCAAAACGGTAGAGAGAACAAAGAGAAAAGCAATAGTTAGTCCACAATCGGGTATCACAATCGGGATAACTATTAATCTGTGGGCAAGCACATTCAGTGATGTGTTCGAAGAAGTTGTTAAATTTGAGGATGTTAAGAAGAGTAGATAGAACAAAAGTAGTATTGTGAATCCTTGTTTGAATTTAGTAGTTAACTCAGACATACACTGTACATTAAAGCAATAATTATATTTAATTGTAAATTTATGTATAAAGCAATTCTTTATCATTCAATTGGAATGCATTATAGGACTGGTGAGTTAGACTAATTTTAAAGAAGAAAGGAAGAAAAAATACTAAAGATATACAAAGACAGCTGACCAATGGATATCTAAATACTTTTCAGTATACTATGTGGCCCAATTGAGATGGTATACTCTTTGAAGAGGTGAATGTAAAAGTTGATATTTCATAGCTTAGAATTTGGAACACCCATAATCCCAGGGCTCTGGGAGGCTGAGGCAAGAGCATTTCAAGTTTGAGTCCAGCCTGGTCAACCTAAAGACTCAGTGTCACCCTGTCTCAAAATAAAACTTGAAAGAGACATAGGTCAGTGTGAAGGACCTGGATTCAATACGCAGTACTGCCAATAAACAAATAAATACATAAATACATAAAGTTGCCATATATACTCAATGATGTCAATATCATAAATTTGTTTCTTATGTCACTTTGTTTTACATAGAGAAATATCCTATATCATGACCAAAGATTTCATTCTTTATCAGCTATCTTAAAATGCAAATAGTAGTTAGCATCATCATCTAATCCTGAAGTAATAATGGATAATTTCAACAAATGCAATATGCTAGTCCATATATTCTCCATATTATTCTCCATATAGTGTTATGTTTAACTATAATGTTAACATTCAAGGTAGATAAAGTTGAGTATCCCTAATTTGAAATGCTCCAAAAAAGCCCAAATCTTTATGAGCATCATGCTCATACAATTTCAGATTTGGGAACATATCAGATTTTACATTTTTTAATTAGGAATACTCACTGGTTAAGTCTATGCAAATATTCCAAAACAAAAAGTCTGAAATCTGCAGTGCTTTTGGTACTAAGCAATATACATATATAGTATATTTGTTATTTCAAAGTAAAGGGAAAAAATGCTTTTCAACACAGTACCCGTGCTTTGAAGTAAGATCTCTGTCTAATTCTACAACTTGCTACTACAACCCTCTGCCCTCGTTTCATAAACTAGAACAGACGAGACTGTGGCAACCAAGAAAGTGAATAAAATCTCCATGACCACATCCTTCCAATACAAGAGGGTGTCTTCCTTTCCTTATGCTAAAAATAACACATTTTATGTACAATGTCTTTGTGTACACTGACAGTTATGTGGTCAAATACATGATTTACTTTCCTTTAAGATATTCTTGCATTGTTAGGAAAGTTTCAATGAAAGACACAATAAATGTACTAGGGAAAAAAGAAACAGCTCTTATGTTTATTTTCTAGCTCCAACAAAAATGATTTAGCAATCTTTAAATAGAGCACAGGGACTGAAAACACCCACATGTATCTGCATGTGTGTTACTCACATAACATATACAGTGTGTATGGCCAACTGGATCAAAAAGCCTGCATAGCCTTCAAAAATCCTAGGAAGTTAATAAACTATGGGGATAAAATATTCTCAAGAGAAAGGAAATACAACATTCCTAAAGTCACAAGTAGATGAGATGGGGCCAGGGGTTTAGCTCAGCAGCACAAGCGCCTGCCTGGCAAGTGAGAGGTCACGAGTTTGATCCCTGGTACCAGCAACCAAGCAAACAAACTTTTTTTTTAAAGTTATGAATAATGTTTTGTTATTAACTAAATTAAAATGTTTTAATGGATCATGTTATGCTGGCAACTGAGAATATGGTATTCACACTGTGCAAAATAGCCATATTTTTTCTCAATGTATTAAAATTTAGCAAAAATCTAGTCATCAATTAAACATAAAATTATATGTGTGATCAGAGCTACCTCTTATGGGTATAAGCAGATAAGAATCTCTGAAGAGGTCAGAAGTTATAGGAGACAGAATTTATTCAGAGATCAATTCACTAGAGAACTAACATGTATGTTTCATTCTGTCCAGGAATTCGCCCAGCAAATCTGAAAAGGAAAGAGGCAGAACATTTGCCAGCATGAGATGCTGAGGGAGCAGATCAATTTGAGCAACCATAAGAAATCTGTTGGCTAAAACTTAGTGAAAAGGGAACCTGGTGTGAAATGAAGCTTGAAAGATACACAGGGACAACACTGTGTAGGACCTTATGGTCCAATTTATGAATTCTGCTTTCTTCCCTGTGACCAACATGAAACTTTCAGAGTTGCAAGGAATAAAGTCACGTGATCAGTTCTGATATTATTAATGTGTTAGATATCTCAGATATTTTCCAAATAATAAATGCTTCTAATATGATGAAGAAACAAAATACAATATTGATATGGGATAAAATCAAAGGGGGTTGAGTTAAGTAACTGAGTGAAAAGTATCCATATAACTGCAGTCATAATAAAAACATCACTGAATTTTTAAATGGTATTTCTGTTCTTTATGCACCATAGAAAAATGAAGTGTTATTACAATTAAATAAAGAAGTCAGTATTTAAGTTACCTCAGTATCTACTCATGAAGCATTTCCATGCACATTAACTATAAAGAATTTCTCTAAAAAAATTTCTTGCACCTTTGTATTTTTTCAGTCTTTCATATTTTACTTGGGGTCTGCACTGTTTTAAAAACTCTCATCACAACCAGAAGGAACAGTTTGTTACAATTAAATTTCTTAGTTGAATGTCTGAAAGTGTTTCAGCTAAGTATGTCTTTTTAAAATGTGAGCTAGCAGATTTTGACATGTGGGACTTATCACCTTTTTCATAGCTTCAAAGATTGAGATTTTTATCTCCAGTTTACCCTAGGCCTTAGTTATTTTTAGTTGCCAAGTTTTTCAGGCTTGCTTATCTTTTATTTTCCTTGGGTCTAACCAAAATACTGCCTTCAATCTTAAGGCTATGTTTGAATTATATCTGAAGGACTCTTATCTAGAATGAATTCAGTTTTCTTTTTTATTCAAACATAAAGCTCTTATTCTTTGCAATATAACTAACACTTATTTTATTTTTGATGTTATATTCATTTATTTGATCTAACAGGGATTTTTAATTACTTAAGTTTATTGTTACATTTTAGGTATACATCGTGATTACATTCATTACAGGAAATCTGTAATGTACCTGTACATGATATAATTTGATCCTTTTTTTTCCCCATTCCCCTACCCTCCCTTTAGCCCTTCTTCCCATTCTTATTTACAAAACTTGTGTTTCCATTTCAGGTTCTTTTTTTAAATAAGAAAAAAATTTAAAATGGGAAAAATGTTCTATGTGATATGGGTATACTACTGATAATAAGGAATCATAAATGACAGACCAACAAGTACATATCTAGGTAAAAAACTAATGGAAATGTAGGAAACATTTCTTCTTTATGACACACTTGAAATCTGAGCAGAAAGCATTTTTGTCATATAGAGCTTATTTGTGAGTCACCATATTTCAGTGTAGACCCTATTGCTTGTTTGAATCTCTGTATATTCACAAACATAAAACATTCATAGATAATTCATTCTCATGCCCCAAATGTTACTATTTATAGATCAGGGAACAAACAAAGAGGCAATGAAGTCTCTCTAGTAATAGATTTGGAAACTTCCCCCACATCATCTGAACCTCCCTCTGAATATTTCCCAGTATGATTATTCCCTTGAAATTCAGGAAAAATCTTAAGAAGTTTGAAAAAAGAAAAAAGGAAAACTGACAACCCAAGGACTGATATTTTTAGGGGTTGTTTCAGGCTGTTACAAACCATTATTTTCTGTTAGATATGCTTCACATTGAAGAATAGTCTTTAGAAACCTGATAACAATAGCCAATGCAAATTAGATTATCTCCTAGCTGCTCTTACTTAATAAATGCACAACAGATGACTTCATGTTTTTATTACTGGGAAACGAGCTTGTTTGAATTTCTGGCTTGGGTCTCATATGTTGTATGTCATCAGAAAAAAATCATTCAATACCCATTACAGATATCTTCAGAATTGTAACTGTGATTTCTAAGTCAAGATCAATATAATTTCTGTCCCCAAAGACTATACTGGCTATTAATTATGAAAAATAAAGGGCAATTACCTGCGCCTCTGGTGTGATTAAAATCCCCTTTAATGATTTTGCATGATTTTCCGTTGCCATTGCACACCCCACAGTGATCTTCCCTTGCAAGAGACCCTAATAGACCATCACAACCAACTTTCTGAAAGAAAAGAACGAGAGGACATCGTAAGTTAAATGGTTTCATTATTAAAGCAACAAATTTAGGATGAACTAATTTCTATAAACTAGACATATTTGATTGTAAAATAAAAAATATTTGATTGGAAAATGATAAAATGGCATATTGTTTGGTGCAGACTAATAAAGCAAGCTTATGCCAAATAATATAATCTGTAAAATGGCAAAAATGCAGGATAGTGTGAGAGTACTTTTCTCATATTAAATATTAAATAATATGCTAAAAAATAATAATATCCTAAAGTAAGTTGGAAGAAAGTATCAACAAAAATGAAATTGATATAAATTCACAAATAAATCACATTTCTACTACATGCAACATGATTTATCTAATTAATTCTACTCAATAGTGTACACAGATATTTTTCAATGACTTCATTTCTAAAGTAATTGTAAAGTAATGATAAATATTAAATATTAGAAATGGAAAACTGAAAGACAATTTATATTTAATATTTTATTTACTAAAGCTCATAGATAAATTTTATTTCCATCTTCTTTGGATGGCAGCACATATAAGTGTCTCACCGATCTGATATAAGCAAATATGAATATCAGGGAATTAATTTTTATGTTCTCTCAGATGACCTCTGTCACTAGGAATCTTCTGAGATTGAATCAACTGATCCTTTTCTATTGAATAATCTTTCTCCACCACTGATGTTCATAAAACATAACCCTGGTTATTCATGCTGTGCACGTGCAGAACTCAAACTTCAGCACATAAGTACTGCCCAAAATGCATGGTAGGCTCACACAATTCCTCCTAACCAAAACTGATTCAGAACATAAACTGACAATAGTTCATGTAAGGCAAGTTCTCATCATTTCAGAAAAAATTAAAATATTATGTAAAATACAAACTAAAAGTCCTTGACCACGATTGGTGTGCTGTTGGGATTCAGACAGCAATCAGATTAGAAAGTACAGCTACAGGATGAGTGTCTGGAGACAGCAAAAATCACATGAAAACTGTATTGCAGTATTTCTTAGGCAAGATTGCACATCAGTTCCGAAGGATACCAACTTGCGCATTAACGGAGAGCTCTGATTGGCCAATCAAAGCTTCCTCAGGAGAAATAAAGCTTCCTCATGCAGAGGCAGTCACCATTGGACATGCTCAAAACATACTGAAGAGGACGTCAAGCAGGAATCATAGAAAAACCCCAAAAGTCTTAAGAATAAATGTACAGTGTAGAGGAGGGAAAACCTTCCGGTACATCTTAAGCGATTCCAAGAATTAAAACTCTCTATGTTGCTCTATCCCTGCTTGAAAACAATGAATAGTAGTTAAATGATTGAATGGTACTTTGCAATTAATCAGTAGTTTTCTATCCCTGTAGCTAAGATATTACAAACTCTATAAATCTAAATAAAAAGGAATACACATCTATACTATATTCAAGAAGCACATACTTTTAAAATGAAAGTTAATAGATCATATAATGGGTGGTCTTAAGTGCCCACCTTTATCCAAATATGCTCACATAAATCCAAACACAGAGAATGAAAAAGGCAGTGCCATCTCAGTGGTGGGAGGTCCCAGTGCCAATGGCATGCTAAAATGATGACACAGGCTAGAGCCTTCCTTCTTCTTTTAGTCACAAATATTTACTCAAAGCTGTTTGGAATGCCCTTCATTCACTAACTTCAGTTTTCCATATTCAGCATTGGCATTGTATATTTTCTGACAAAACAAAACACCCTTAAACTCCCAGTTTACAGGTTGCTATCAGAATAAAAGGCACATTTTTAATTATATCAAAAGAATGAATGAAGAATTTTAATTAAAAAGTCAACACATTTCAGCGAAGTCTAGTTTAAGTATGATCACCAGATTCACATATCATTTGTGTAGTTTTCGTCCTTATAACTTTAATGTGTAGCCATCAACTGTAAAAGTTCTGGCTTAGACAACACATTTAAGTAAAAAATATATCAGTTCAGTCTACTTTATTTGGTATATACAGTTAGGAAATAAGTTTGGAAAAATAAATTCACTTAAGACATATACTAATCTGAGAGATTTACATGTAACAGTGAAATAAAAGTAAAAGCTTTATCTGTATACCATATAGTTCTGAAAATTAGATATATATATGTCAATTATGTATGATGATGGTTTTATAGGTAGAAGAAAAGCTATATTTTAGGTTATTACTTTATTCTGTTAAACAATAAAGTAAATTATTTGTAAACATAAATATGCTAATGATATTACATGATCCAAAGCCTTAGCTTTTACAGCATGGTAGCAAAATACAGATTTGTAAAGTAGCAAAAGTGTTTAAATTGCATGATTTCTCAACTTCTTATCCAGAAGTCCACATATACTTATTGGATCATACATTGATGCACCCTTTCCTTCCTTAAAATTTTTCTCAAATTTTGGTGTCTATATTTTCACTTAAGCATTTTTCTGAGGCAAAAATTTTCTTTCAATTCTTGGAAAGACTGTACAGTACAAAGCTAATGAGCATTGGTCTAATAACTTCGCTTTAAAGGTTGGTTAATGTATACCTATCTGTTCCATGTGCTTCATCCCAGATTCACAGTTTACTGATCATCATATGGGTTCACTGCTGCTTCATACACTTACTAAAGGATTTATGTTTTGTGCATTTCTGCGACGTTTATAAGAAATCACCTGGCATAAAGGAAACTGCTCTTCCTAAGGTCATATCTCCTTGCTGGGCTCCTTGGACGGAAACATTGTTGATACAGGGGCTAAAAAGATGGATTTCTCACTCTAGCCATGCCAGTGTAAGAGCTCCCAAAGGTGTCAGCATTCTCCTCATGCCCAGTCCTGACTCTGTCCAGTCCTCACACATGTGCTCATCATGAAAACACTCAGAATAACCTTGCTCATCTTTCAGGACAAGCCAACCTGAAAGTAGAGCTACTGTTAGGAAAACTCTAAGCTCTAAACTTTTGCATTTCCACATTGCCTTCATATTTTAATAGAAATTCTACATATCAGTGAACACATACATGAATGTAAATTATTTTTAGAAAGAAGAGAAAATAAAATATTCAAGTGTTGTAAGAAATTTAAACACACATTTAAAAACTAGTTCATTCAAGTACATTGATAATTAACTAAATGTGCTTAAGAAAGCTGACACTTCGGTTTCTGCCTCTGGACTCAGACACAGAAAGTGCAGAAGTGGAGTGCTTGAATTGTTAGTCAAGAATGTTTTGACATGAAATGGTCCAATTTTAGACCTGTACTACAAACATGTAATGGTCAAAATCTCAGATGCCTCGAGTTAGTAGTGGACTTCATGGATTGCCTAGTCCAATCGTCACATTTCACAAATGAAGAAGTAGAGTTTCAAAGTAAGTAAAACTTGCTCCAGACTACAGTCAAGAGCATATATACATCTTCTGAATCTCAGTCCGAGGCATTCTACCATGCTACAAAGCTTCAGAACAGTCCTACAATCTTTCCTTGACACACACGGTTTTCCTTGTGGAATGTCTTACCTGGCACCTGCCATTTGCACATATATCTAATCCCTGATAGCCACAAGAAGTCCCATCCATTACTTTTTCTGATAGAAGAACAGGCTGCTCTTTTCCAACAGGAGAGCAAAACAAGGCACATGGTTTCTCTATATAGAGTGGTTTAAAAAAAGAAAGAAAAGAAAAAAATTACTTCCTGAATATTTTTATCTTAAGCTTTGCTTTCATATTGATTATTAAATAGATATACAATGTAATGCTAATTGACTAATGTAATTTTAGAACTGGTTCATACTAAAGAGTAATGGGTATTTGACGAGCTGCAGGAAAAAAATAGATAACCAATGAATATTAATCTCCTTAAGAAATCTGGCTTCAAATTATTTTCATAAAGTATTTTTTACTATTTTCTGTCATAAGACCTCTATCAAATGCAAATCAAACACATAACCTGAAAAATGTTTTGCATAACTCAGGTTTTGAACATAATTTTAGAATAATTTCCTGCTTATTTTAAGTACCTAGCAGAACTCTATTTTAAAGTGCTGATTAACAGTTACCTATGAAGTCTTTCTTGATGTTTCACTTTGAAATTACAATACACTATTTGTATCATAATTTCTAATTGGAAACAACTTCTAACGGGGAAAAGAACATCTAAAATGAGCAATTCTTTTCAGATTTTCCATTACTAGGATGTTTAAAAATAAAAATACATTCCCATTACATCTATCATGGTGTACAACTGCTAATGAGCTCAGCCAGAAACGTGACCTCCCTATTGCTTTCTCAGAAATCATGCTAACTATGTGACATCTGTGCTGAGAACCACTGTTTTAAGGCACAGAATTCCTGAATGACTGGTAGTCGTCATAAATGCTTCATTGAGCAATAAGAATGTTTGGCATTATAACACTTGCCACTTGGGCACAAAGAAGGGCTAACTATTTTTAAAATGTTGTCTCCATTCCTAAACTTCCTATAAAGGAGCTACAGTCGTTGGTTAACACCAGTAGTATGATTATCCAAATCTGAAACTTCAGAGGAATTTCCATGCTACATTATTACTTTATTGGCTTTACAACAGTGAGGTACTGTTTATTAAGCTTGTATAAATAGAATGGAAAATAGTTTACAGTGTCTGACACTGATCTTCACTATGTCTTCAGTAAAGTTCCACGTATGCTGATGGGATTCTATAAATACCAAATGACAGCCAGAGGCATGGAACAGTGGATCAGTTTGCAAAGAGAAGACAGACAGTTAAATGTCTTCGGAATTGAACATTTTAAGCAGTTTTCACATGCTGCTTCTGAATGCTTCACTGAACAATTTTGAGGAGTTGGAACAAGGTCCCTTAATGTGCATGGTTTTGAAATTTTCCTTTAAGATTCTATTATAGACCACAATAAAATATTTCAGTGTGCTCTCACACCTCAAAGTAGGTTATGTTTAGTCAATGACTGCTTACTATGTCATATCTTTGGACTTAAGAACAGTTGCTATGATTGCAACACTTTAAAACTGGTATATATAATTCTTTTTCTGGAGTTTTCATTGAAGAAAGGAACAAACCAGATATATGAGTAATGTTGAAAAGAGTCTCCTAGAAAATTCCACTCACATTCCAAACAAGAAGTCAGATCAAAATCTTTGTATTTTTCCTTTTACAACACATTGTCAATATTTTTTGCTTAATTTAGCTTTACAGATGACATAAACATTTGACACTGGTCTTCCTTCCTGGACTGTCCCCTTGAGACTGTGACATTGTGATGATCCATGTAACATGCAAGCACTTGGCAGGCAGGCTCTGTCTTGATTTAGGAGACTCACGCTTTCCAAGATACGCATTAGACATGGATTTCAGCCAAATTTCAGGACACGTAGTGTGTACAATACTTGAATGTTTAAAGCCACACATCTCTTTTCTCCACATAGTCACAAACTCATTGATAGCTTACATTTAATTCTGCTAGTCACTGATTCATCTATATATAGGAATAATGGATAAACTCACTTATGTTTTAAGGCATCATATATTAAGACCTGACCTTTAAAAGAACTGCAAACTTCATTTTGTTTCACAGTGCTATACCACACAAAAGTTAGTTTTTATTGTGTATTGTTTTCATCCCATGGACTTAAGTATATGTAAAGTTGTTAAAAATGTGTTCCAAAGTTATTAAAAATGCTAAATGTAAATTAAAGCCATCATGAGATATGTCCTCACTCTAATGAAATGGCTATCATAAATAGCTAAAGATTGCAGGGGCTGGCAAGTATGGAGACAAAAGGCAATCCTTATATACAGTTGATGGGAACATAAATTAGAATACTTACTACAGAAAATAGTAGAACGGTTCATCAAAAAATTAACAATAGAACTGGTGTCTGGTCAACGACCCTGTATCTGAGTACATATTCACAGAAAATGAAATCAATATGTCCAAGAGACATCTGGACTCCCACGTGCGCTGCAGCACCATTCACAAAGTTAAGAAATAGAAACAACCTAAGGGTTTATCAACAGATGAATGGATAAAGAAACAGTGCACATACACACAATGGAATATTATTCAGCTATAACAAAGAATGAAATTCTGTTGTTTGTAGCAAAACTGATGAAACTGGACATCATGTTAGGTTAAATAAGCTAGATATAGACAGACTCAATCTCATTCATATGTGCAATGTACAAATGTTCATCTCATAGGAGTTAAAAGTAGAATGATGGTTAGCAGAGGTCAGTAAGAGTGGGGAAGAAAGAAGAGTGGAAAAAGATTTATCAGTGTGCATTAGATTACAGCTTCATGGGAGCAAAAATCCCTGGTGTATTACTGCATAACAAGATGATTATTTAAGCAATGATGCGCTGCATATTTCAAGAAGCTAAAAGGAATGATTTTGAAAGTTTTCAACAGAGTACTAGTGTTAGAAGACAGAGATATGTTGAACTTGATGACTACTCCACAACATATAAATACATCTAAATACCACATGATACACTATAAATATGTAAAAATTCTGTTTTATGAAAAAATTCAAAATAAATTTAATGAAAAGTGCTAATTTGTTGGTATAACGTTCTTACAGATTACTGATTTTAAACATCACTTTATAAGAGTTAAGGACTTCTTTGCAATTTCCAATAATTTTAGTATTTTAAATTGATGTTCACTAATTCTGATTTTCTTTTAATTTGGAGGAAAGCTATTTCTTATTTCACATGTGTAAATAAATCTCAAATAAATTCAGTATTAAATACCACAGTGGGTTATAAGTAGATACAGAATTAACATTCAAATAATCAAATGATGATTTCCATCATGTGAATCATCATATTGATTATATTTTTACAATCAAAAGATATTGGCAATATGTTTTAATTTATAGAACCAATATTCATGAGAAATTTAATGTACACCAGAGACTATACTAGAAGCATACATTGGAAAAAATGTTGATACAATGAAATACGTTATTATAGATTACAAATAGCCTAGTGGGAAGAAGCACATACCCTATTCAGAGAATCTGGGTAATTGTTTAACTAGTGTAATTGATGTAAACTGTGTCCAGAAAATACAATCAAAAGTTTTGAGGTAAATAAGTAGGGAGAAAAACAAAAGCTTGAAAAAGGAAGGGCATTATTCTTAGAAATCCACTAATTTGAGGACTCCCCAAAAAAGTGAGCATGCTTCTGAGGGGAGCAAAGGAATTTGGCCTGTCCATATCAAAGACTTAAAAAAAAAAGATGCAGGTCTTGTAGAAGTTAAAGCACAGGCTATAAAATGTCTCTATAGCCAGGTGATCTAGGTTATGCAAATTAAAAGTCAGTGTTACCTTCACTGAAACAGGAGACGCTAAGAAGGATAGAACATACACTGACAGGAATGATATAGTTTTGAACTTGCAGATATCCAAGTAGAGCTGCATTTGGGAAGTTGTGTATTCAAGTTTGGAGCTAAAAGTAAAATCTGGCTGAACACATAAATTCATGAGATAGTTGCATATTTGAAGTCACAGCAATAGATGAGATCACCTCAGAAGAAATGCGGAGTGATAACAGTAACATCTGCAATAGGCAGGAGAACAAGCCAGAGTTACCACAAGGAGGGAAATTTGCTTTTGTATCTTGGAAATCAAAGCACACAAATGTTTCCAGAAGTAAGGCATAATCACTCATGTGAATGGATCTATGAGTCAAGTAAAAGAGGAGAGAAAAGCGTTCATTAGATTCACATTCAAGGTGATTAGCTGATGACAATAGTGTAATAAAGATTGAAGGTAAGGAAAGAGCAATGAAACCTTGCAACTCTTCGAGAATAGTGGCTGTGAGGAGACAAATGTGTAAGTTCACATCTCAAAGACGTATGAGCCTGGGGGGAAAGTTTTATCTGAAGAACCCTTAGTAGTTACTATGCACGGTCAAACACGGGAGGGATTCAAGATGCTAAAAAAGGAGAGATGATCAGTAACATATATGAACGAGGAAGACAGAACACCTGGGGCACAGCCGGAGGGACTGAACTTGGGAAGAGAAATTACAGTTCTGTTGCATTGTAAAAAATAGATGAACATGTTTGTAGAGAGATTTAAGTGTAAGTGTTTGATATCATGAAGACAAGGTGGTAATCATCTGATGACTTAAAAAATCCACTGTGAAGTAGAATAATATGCCGTCCTTTGTTTCCATTACTACTCAAGGGCTTCCATTGAGGGAAGGATTTTAACAGAGGCAGGCATTCAAAATGAGAACCGATGGAGTTTAGGTTATGGACAGGTGTGTTACTGAAATGATGTGAATCATAATCTAACAGGGGGGGCTATGAACTACAGACTGCTGAACAATGGCTACTACAGTTAGAAAATCCATCATGGATTTCGGCACCTTTGACTCAAACCTCCAGTCCACTCACCATTGAAAAGTATTACCATTCTTAATTAATAAGGCAGCATATAATTTTCTTGAAATGTTTATTCTGAAATAATTGGAAGGTTTAAAAGAATTTTCAAAAATAGTAAAGAGAAGTCCTATAATTTTCATGTTGTTTCTCCTGTGTTTACACTTCTCAATCCAGGAAACTCAGGAAACTGGTATTGGTTCATGTAGTTCTATGTCTTTTTATCACATGTGTAGGTTTATTTAAAAATTGTCTCAATTAAGATACTGAACTATTCCCTTTATGGCAATGCCCATCACTGACCCAGCTGTTGGGGACCATGAATTATAAACTGACATGTATCTGTCTCAGGCTGTCCTTACCCTGCCGGCCTTCTGGGCCAGTTTTGGAATGCAGAAACCCTGCTTCCTCTTGGTCAATGAGATTAACACTCAAGTGTGAGGATAAATCTCGGCTTGTTTCCTTTATGATGTTAAACTTTCCCATTCTTCCATTGCGTCTTCAAAAATGTTCCAAGAAAAGCACCGTATCTCCTTCCTGCACTGGCCATTTAAATGGTGGCTAGCTGGAGACTGGGGTCTTTTATTCCAGAGGACATGGATAATTCCAGAGCCCTAACTTTTGCAATTCTTGTTTCTTTTCATTTTTCTCTGCCAAGTGTTAGACTGGGGACTCACTGCATGCATCCCTGATAACTGAGCCATGTAAAGGGTCTCCAATACCCAGCACTATCCCAACCTCTGGCAACAACTAATTTATTGCCTACCTCTACAATGTTTTTCAATTAAAAATATTATCCTCATGGAATTGTACGTGTCCTTCTGATACAGGCATTCTTTACACAGCATGACTCTCTAAGATCCATTGTGTTGCCGCATAAACCAGTAGTCATTTCTTCATAATCAAGTAGTTTTCCATCATTCAAGACTCTAGTTTCCACACTGTGCCTTAAATGTAAGAAACTGCAAGACTGCTGGTTGTTGTATCATTTTATATTTCTTTCAGTGTCTGAAAGATCCAGTTCATCTCATCCCCATCAGTGTTTGTTGTGATAACTATTTTAATTTTTGTAATAAGTTTGTACTTACTCTAATGTGTTTGTTGAAGACAGTAAAAGTAGAAACAAATACAGTTTACAAATACCTGGAAAATAACCTGTATAATAACACTACTGTTATAAAAATATTTTGCAAAGCTATAAGTGCACTTGAATAAGATACTGTTTATCTGTGGGCCTTACCTTCATCCAAGACAGCCTGCCACTGAAGTACATGGTTTGGGTACGAAGTTCTAACACTATAGGCCTGACATTGCCAGTCTCTGAATCCAGGCAAACCTGCAGGACAAGGTGGATTCTCACAAATTCTGTATTGTTTTCTGGGACCATTACAATCCCTTGCTTCAGAACCTAGCCTAGAAAAGATAGTACAAGTAATCAATTTCACTTGAAAAAAAATTATTACCAGTTTGTAAAACTTTTAAAAAGTTGTAATATTAATAGCATATAATACTTTAAGATAAAATCAACATCTGAAAGATTGGATATGCTTGATGAAACTAGTAAGAAATCCATGTTTATTTTTTAAAAAACATATTTTTCAATGTTTAATCACTTTATCTTCCCCAATACATGTGGAATAAAAGCCAACTTGCCATGGAAAATAACCTGTAAGTGTACAGGGAAGACTTTGAGAGTAAAATAGAAAGTTTGCAATTCCCATAAAAGTGTGGTTCTTAGAATTATTAAATTTGATTTCAAATAAATTCCCTAAAACTGCTTATGACTGAATTGTGCCACTGAGCTTTGTTCTGGCAGGGCCCAGGCACCGAGGCTGAATCAGCTTTCTAATATCCTAGGATCTCTGTAGGAGCAATGGCATTGAACAGGCTGGTGCTATAATAATCCCTGTGGACATGTTTGCAACATGTGTTTGGTTTTGATTAGTCTTAGCTTTTATTGCCATCAGTTTTCCTCTTATTCTTTCTCTTTCTGGAGTTCTACCATGTCCTACTCTTCTCATGATTTCCTTAATGGTCACATAACTTTTCAAATATGTATCTCCCTGCTTACTGAAATACATCTATTTACCCAGAGATCATCTTTTGTAGCTTTCCTTATCAGAAGATATGGATTCTACTTTCTTCTTAAAAGGAAGTTTTTATATAAAACAGGCAAAGGAATTTTGCTGTTTTTCCAAGTGGAGTAGCCTTTGAGGGGCTTCTTTTGCTTTAGGACATAATTCATTGATAAAATATTTGTACTTCAAAACTGAAGAGAGCCACACCCTCCCCCAGTGCAGGCACTCTTAGTTTACCCTGGACATCTGCGCTCTCGACTGCTGGTCCCAGCACTGCAGGTCCGGCTACAGGAACTCCACTCACTCCACTCTCCCGCCAGATGTTCAGGTGCTGAGGTCCTGCTGGTACACTCTCCAGCCTTACACCACTATTCCAAAAGTTATGTCTTAGGTGAACAAATCAGGGCACAACTGAAAATCATTCATTGGTCTATACAGTCACTGAAATCAATGCAAGTAAATTAGGTCTACATACAGCCCAAAATATGTAGAATTGAAACAAAGGCCAAAAGTCAGTTTGCACTTGCTTTTCGTCACTGGAATATAATGATCAAATTCTAGAATTAAGTCCTCACAAGAGCACCTCTCAGTTACTTAGTTTGTAGCCCTGAGAATTCAGTATTTGTCACGGAGGTAAGGTGAGAATGGTGGAGAAGTAATTTCAGGCTGCACAAAGAGAAAAACTGACAGTCTGAGAAGCAATAATTTAAAAGAACAAAAATCAATTTAAGAGAATTAAAGCAAAGAGTAAATATTCTTTTAGGACTGGGTTGAAGGAAGTATTTCAGCAAATGCAGCAGCTTTGATTTTTAATGTTAGTGATTCAGAGTTTACCTTTCCTTGTAACCTTGACACTGTGATTGAATTATAGCACCATCTTTTAGACCTCTTGTTTTTTTTCTGAGAGAATTCTCACCAATTTCATGCATTAATATTGCCATAAGTTTTCTTTTGAAAGTCAAGATGTTTGAGCAATTAGACTGAAATTCTGTCATTTCATTATAGTTAGGCTGAGAATAGTGCAGCATCTTGTAACTGGGAAAAATAAGAAAGATATCATGCTAAAAAAACCAAATGAATAAAAGGTAATGCAATCATTATCTTTTAAATTTTTATTTTATTTTTCAAGAACTTAAAGCAAAAGTAATAAGAAAGAGTGTTTCTCTGGAATCAAGCAATGGTCAGCAGGCCTACGTGGACAGAAGTATGATAATTTCTCTTTATTACTGAAAATCAGAAAAAAATGATGGCCACAGCAGACATGCTAAAGGTAAGAAAAATCATTTTGAGAACAAGTAAAAATTAGCTTGTGTAATGGCAGCTTTATTTTACTCACCATAAATGACTTTCTGTACCTAACAGAAACCAGATTTTAATAAGACTGTGACAAAATTACAGCCATGCTCTGAACTTTAGCTTGATTTTTTCCAAGGTGTGAATGAGATCTTATTTACCTAATAAATTTTTTTTCTTAAGGGTTGAAACAAGAATTAACCACAAAGCATAAGGATTTAACAAAGGTTAACTATGATTAAGCAAAAATGTAACAAAAATTCTGTTCATGCTGGTCATTATTGATGAATAAATACCTTCCCTTAAAATTTATTCTGAGAATATATTCCCAGTTTTGTTTTTAAAGACTTTGGAAGATGATATCATACCATTTTGTTTGAACAATCAAATTAGTAGTTCCTGTAGATTTTCTCTAGTAATGTCAAAAGTTAAACTCAAACTTCTTTGGATACAAGAGGTTTTAAATTTAAGCTTGAAAAAATTAAACCTCACCAACTACTAATATACCAGCATGCTAACACCTCCATTACATTAACCGAAAATTTATCAAAGTTGCAGTTTAAAAATTGGAAAAGGAGGAAAAGTAGACCATGTGAATGTTTTACATTTTTTATTGATAGGAAGGCCTTAACAATGTCATGCCCGTCATTTTTGGAAAAACACTCAATGTGAAAGGTGTCAAACTGCAATTGATCATGGTGTCCCGCCTACTTGGCAGCTGTTTATTTTTCCCAGAGCATATCAAAGCTCCTGGCTCACTTAGCACAAAAATGGCATTGAAAGGCTGGGGTTGAGTTCATAACACACTGCAATATTCCGAAAAGGAATGCGAATCCGAAAAGGATGTGCAAATAATTTAAGCTAGGTAACATTTTGTTGATGACTAAACCTAGAAACAGATACATAAGACAATGTGTTTGCACAATACAGTGAAATTTAAAGAATAATTGTACAATGTTTAAAGTTTGTCAATTTAGAGTTAATCCATAGGGACCTGATGTTTTGTCTCCTAGGTGGTAGGGTGCTTCAACATGGAGTAACATTAAACGCTTTTGTTTAAATGACCCCATATATCCTACAGCGTTTGCATATAACATAAACTTAATGATATTTTCCATAAATTTGCTAGCCACACATTTTCTATCACATATTTTCATTTTTTTAGCCTCAGAAGATATATTACACATGGTTTAAAAAGTTCAGAATTTGTCTTATTTACAAACTCAGTCTGATTTATAAAACTGCTAAATGAACATGTGATATTGACTATTTCCTGATGATCTTTCCATTCTGCCAATTTTTTCTATAGACATGTCTAGTAACATCATGGCAGCATGGATTAGAAGGTCACAGGGACATCAATGTAACCTGATATTGGTATTTTTTAAAGCAAATCTTGTACACACATGTAAAAAAAAGAAGGTAAAAAGCTCTTTACATAAACACATTGTGACTGCTAAGAAACTGTACACTTTTATTATTTCCAGTAATTCATGATGGCAGTAATCTCAAGAATTTCAATGTAGGAACAGAAATAACTGAGTTGAACTATATTATACAAAATCCTTTAAAGACAGCCTACAAATTTAGCAAATTGTTATTTAACTTTCTTTTAGTATATACTCTGAATAAATACTATAGGTAAAAAAGAAATAATACATATATATACATTCATTAGTTTTTATTAAATCATTTATCAACTCTTTAATCTCGTCAAGCATAAATGTAAGCACATTCACATTTGTATGGTAAACTGCAAAACAATAGACATTACAAAAAAATTATAAGGTAAAGAGAAAAGAAGAAAAATGGGTTTTAATTTGAAAAATGCTATCTTCAAAATTATTTTGAATCACAGAATTCTGTGTAAGACGAACTAGATAGATATACACAGCTTGATATAATGAGAATGTTAAAAAAATAAAATATCTCCAGCTTTGATTGCTGGTGCAACACATAAAGCTAGCAGTAATTAGTGTGAGGATTTAAATATTCAGTATTTTAGTGCTACTATGCACAAAAGCAGAGTGATGGAAGCTATTTAGGCGATGGCGCCTCCAACATATGGATATGTGAGGAAGCCCACATGTCCTGTGAAACTGAGAAGCACACTAGTTATTTTAAGATGCAAAGCATTACAGAACCTCTAAAAGATTATCATTAACATAATTGTAGGGAAATACAACATTATATTTTGATGAGTAATTATAGTTTTGATTACTAAAAGAATAAATCTACTTTAGAAATCTCACGACTACAAATTATCCTCAAAATTATGAGGAAAAAATGACAGTGGAAAAATGTTTAGACACCAGATTATAAAACAGGAGATTTTATGGTGCTAAAGAAATATTAAACAAGATGAATGTCTTGTGATGTTTAAAGACTCAATGGTTGACTATCTCTGCATATCGCTACCTTTGTGTTCCAAGGGTGATGAAAATTACTGCCTGTGCTATTTTATATGTAAGCCATCAATTACTTAGCATGAGGTCATGAGACTTGCCTGAGAGGTACACATTTTTGTACTTCTGTGTATAATTTAAGCAGAAAATAGAACAAACAAACTCTGACTCTCCAGTTAAGCGCCCTGGAAAATAGTTGGTATGATATGTAAACAACTGATATTTCACAGAAATTGCCTCCAAGGAGCCATTTTTTTAAAAAAAACTTTTTAAAATTTTCTTTTTTATTTCAGAGAGAATAAAACCAAAGAAAATAAAGCTCTTGAAGTAGGTATCACTTTCATTATTTTGTTTTGATTGGTTTTATTTCATTTTGTTTTGATTGAATTTACTATGTCTGATGGTATGGGCAGGTATTTTGAAGATAACAAGAGGCATTATGGTAGCCATTATGCTTTTTCTATTATCTTGCTTTGAAGTCCCGTCTTGCTTTCATTGTTTTGTTTTGATTGGCAGTTTTTATTGATTGTATCTAATGATAAGTAATTTTAGTCATTTAAAAATTTTTAATTTAAGCAAGTGGTCCACTTTTTCTTTTTTAAATTAAAGAAATCATAGACAGGATAAAATATCATATGCATATGTTATACAACCCAGAAATATCTGGGGAAAACTTATATTTACCCTCATTTCCATATGCCTCACTCCCATTACTTCCAATTCACTCCTAAAAAGTTACCAACTAATGGGGGTTTGGCGTTTATAGCAATAAACTCCACAAACAATTTCCTATATGTTTAAAAATATATACTATGTAAGTGTAAGCATTTCAATTAGCACATAACTGTACATTCCTTAAATCTCAAATGGAGTCACAAAGCATCAATTTCTCTGACATGCCTGAAGAGCCATGTCTTATAATTCTCAGCTAACACACACACACACACACACACACACTCACACACACACATATGAGAGAGAGGGAGAGAGAGAGGGAACTACAACATACTAACATTTTTAAAAAGTTTTAAACACAACTATGTTGTGATCATTCCTGTCTGTATGAATATTTTTGATGTTTCTCATTTCTTATTGCAAATTACACTCTGAGATAGGTGTCGTTGCATGTGTGAGGGTGTGAACATGCACACATTTAATACTTGATCAGGACAATTTTCTTGGAGTAGATTTCAATTTGTTTTAAAATTGTTTTAAAACTAGTACTCTACACGACTTACTTTTTTTTCCTATGTAAGGAAACCCAAATATACCAGAGTTTTTCTGTTACTGTTCATTTTCAAACGTGATAAACATCCATATTCTTCAGAGCCAAGATATCTAATCTTACAATCAGTGAGCAGAGAACCATTCCATATCATTGTCATAGTGTCAAACTTAAAAAAACTTATAAAGTATTGATCGGTTATCTTTTTTATTAAATTAACCATAATTATAAATGCATATGGGTTCCAACTATCTCATATTCTCCAAGGGAAAATTATTTCTATAACAGCACTTATTTTGATCTTATAATGTACACTAATAAATTCCTATAGCTTATGAAGCACATTAAGTAAGACTACCTAGTTAAATATTTATCCATCTCTTAAAGGTCAATTTTAATATTTTAGTTACGATGCTTACGTTGCCAAGGAAAATGTGTGTAGATATTTTGTTGCTCTTTTGACAAAATATTTTAGAACTGAAAAGATTCAAAAGTGCTTTGAGAACTTTTACTATTTATGATATCATATGTATTAATTTTATTTCTATCTGATTTAAATAGCAAAAATATGAATCCACCATTTTGTGAAAGTAGGTAGTATATTTTCTGACCCTCAACATTATTAAAAATAACAGTAAAAGCTATACCACTTTATTTACTTGATTTTTTTTTTTTTGTACCAGGGATCAAACTCGCAACTTCATGCTTGTCAGTATACCACTTTACTATGAACAAAACTACTACAAATTTGAAAAAAGTAGGAAAGTTAAAATTATACACAGATAAGGTACTAACATTTTTATATACACTTAAATTATTTCATGCATGTTAAGAAGGGTCTTTATCTAACCAGCAGGAGAAAATGCAAGTGTATCAAGTTTCATGTAATAGTCTTATTAATTCAGGAACCCAAATGACTTACCTTACCAGGATCACAATCGGTTCCATCCATTGGTGGGTCCAGTTTGGTTTTGCATTCTTTCTCACCTTCCACCTTGCACCACAATCCTGTACAAATAACATGCTGAAAATGTGCAAAATAACCAATGAGGAGAAAGTGTCACAGTTTTGAGTGTAAGCCAATATTTTTTTAAGAAACATTTTGATACAACAGGTACTTTTAATATTACATATAACTGAAATAGTATGTTTTGTTTATAGTGATGAGATTGATGATGATAGAAATTTTATTTAATAAAATTAATGCTTTTAAAACTTTTTAAAATAAAACACAATTGGTTATGTGAGATTATATAGATATAGCAGAAACTTAAGCTAAAGCAATATTTATACTTTGATATGAACCAGGCTGGAAATAGAAGTATCTGTATTCATGAAATGAATTCAGTGCCTTCTTTTCCTGAGCCTATCTGCTTTGCACTTTGCTTTATGCTGATATGCCATGGTTAGCACAGACAGCTGAGCACCATAGGATCTTCTGTAAATGATTACCAGTCAGTTTTATTTAAGTATGAATGAATTTTGGATCTGTGGGATAGACTTGTTGTAGGGAAAAATGAAAGAAAACTAAAATACACTCAGAAAAGTAGCTAAGAAATAGTACCAGAGGATTCTGGGAAAATGCCAAAGGGAAGATGGTTGGAAGCTACTCACAGCTGTTGTCAGACATGGCCTGTGCAGAGACCTGCATTGTAAAAGACCTGCTGAAACACTCTGTTAGTGTTCCTAAAAACACCTTATTTCTGTAGGATGGCTGAGGTTTGTGGGATGGGCACAAATATTTTAGTAACAACAAGCATAGAAATGTAAAAATTAAGGAGAGATATTTACAGATGGTTAGAATATCTAAATTGATTGACATAGATAGAAAGCCAGAGAAGAAGACAAAGATCTTGAGAGACAGAAATCTAGAGAAAACCAGGTGGCAAAGACAGAAATAGTGGCAATGTGAAAGACACAGCTATGGAAAGGTGAGGAGACCACTGTCGTGGGGAGGCCTGCACAGTGGGGTCCCCCGTCCACATTTTCACTTTCCACGTCTTTGGTTATGTTTGGTCAACACAGTTTAGAACTATTAAATGGAAATTTCTGAAATAAACAACTTTTAAGTTTTCAATCACTTTTATGAAAGTATAGTGCTCTTTTATAATGTATTATACTTACTGCTACTCTATTATTATCTGATTTATAAATTAAATTTTATCATTGATGTAAGACTGCTAAGTGACTGCTTTTCCTACAAAGACAAAGAAAAATGAAATCACTTAGCAGTTGTCCAGCAGGTTGGGACATGAAATAGCTATCTTTGGAAGTTGATTCTGGTGGTTGTATTTAAAACAAACTAAAAAATCACCGCAAATCTACTAAATACATTAAGAAGAATGTATTTAATGCTTCAAATAGGACTGCTACAACTTGTAACAACCTGTTATGATTTAAATGGGAAGTGTTTCCAAAGAGTGATGTACTGGGGGCCTGATCCCCAATGTTCAGAGATGGGGCCTAGAGAAGTGACCAGCTCAGGCAGTGCAAACCTCGTTAGTGCGGTAATTCGCAGAGGAGGCCACAGTCGCACTGGCCACGAGAAGGCAGTGAGTGCTGTCTTTGAAGGATGTATAGAGTCCCTGCTCCACTTCTCTCTGGTTCTTCCCATCTTTCTCTGTTTTTCATCTGTCACGTGGTAAAAAATTTTGATCTACCACACCCTCTGCTTCAACTCCTGCCCACAAAAATGGAGCCAGACGCCATAGACAAACCTCCAAGGCTGTGAGCTGCAATCAAACTTTTCTTCTTCCAGTTGCTTTTCTTAGATATTTAGTCACAGCACTGAAATGTTGCCTAGTACACAACCCTAATATTGAATTTGTCACGACCCCTAGAATAACATTTTCTTATGTATGCTTATTTTAAAATTTAGAGTCCAGAACTGTTTTTAAGTTCCTAACCTTCATAATCTAAAAGTGTGCTATGTTTTCCTTCCTCCTTTTTTCTGCAGTGGAAGACATTTTTCTCTGCCTCAAAATATTTCACACCTTTACACCTTATTATATGTAGGATATAGTTTGCATTAGTTGATGTGGTTTGTATTTGCACATACATTTCTCAAAATCCATCCTGGAAATTATTTGGAAGAATCCCAAAATACTGCGCTTCTGCAACATTTTAAACTCTTGAAAGGCCTACAGCTGATCATGAGCTTTTGAGCATACCCTTGCCTATAAAATAGCACATCTCTGGTCTGAGAGTTTTACATCTTAGACATTTTTTATCTTCTCAATATCTTTTATCAAGAATGTTTCATAATTACAGAATCAAATGGTGAATTCCCACCAAGGCAGTACTGCTTTATTTCTACTCAATAAAGCTTAGTTTTTCTGTAACAAAAATCAGTTTAGTCAAATTTACTAGCAACCACTGCATTTTGAGCTAAGAAACCAAATTTTCTGCAGTTCCTTTAGAATGATATTTGCCTCCTGAACACTATTGGTGGTCTAATAGCTGACATACCATTATCTGCTATTCAAAACAGCAGGTACTGCAATTGATTCCCACTGAAAGGATAAAAAGCAAACTTGGCAGCTTTTCAAGATAATAACAGTCAGGAAGAATAAATCACTCATGAGGAGGTCTCTTATATACTTTCCGTTCTGTAGGCCTAGAGATCTTATGTAAGTAAATTATGGCCTCAATCTTAAAAATAGCTTGGAGTCTGGAGTTCAGACTAAACTGTCAAAAGCAGGGAAGAAAAATATTGAGGAAATGATATAAACTTTTTTCATTTTTAAAAAGTGAAGTGTCAAAGATGTGTAATATTAGAGTTACATAATGCCACACCTCTTCTAAGGGGCAGTGTGAGGTGTTAAGTTAGAACAAAACATTCTTTACTTGTTACACAGGCAAGAGTCTCATAGAGTTTTCAATTTGTTTGGCAAAGCCTCCTAATATATCAATGAAGAAGAACTTTAAAACTTAAAATGCTTTGCATATGAATATACAGCAAAAATGTACAGCACTACATTTTCTTTTTCATTCTCTCATAATGAAAAAGGTTCATTCAATGCATGCTACATAAAGTGGGATGTTTATATCAAATAGTTTTTAACATGCTTATATGAAGACTCCACATTATATATTTAAATGGAAGATTAATTGTACATATATGTATATCATAACATTAATCTACAGAGATAATCCATACCTATGTTTTACTTTATACAAATTTATTCTGCAATTCACATTAAGATAGAACAATCTTAACGCACGTATCTGTAAGTAGCAGTCCTTAGATATGTAACTCCTTTTTCTTTTACATAAAATAAAATTTTACATGGAATTTTCTGCCCTCCAAAATACAATTTTAATAACTCAACACTTTATTACAAATGTAATTTTACTGCAGAATAATGCTTAAATAACTTTTCATGAGTACATTCTTATCTGAAGCTAAAAATGATTGTTATTCTTTGTACACGTGACCTAAAATTAACTCTCTCAAGAAAGTTACATTCTCAACTCATATAAATTCTCTAGAGAAGATAAAGAGAGCACACTTGTAAACAGAATTCATGATATGCAAACCAGATTTAAATATTTAGAGAATACAAAAATAGTGATTTATCCCACTTAATAACAGTCCAAGTGAGATTGTTCCTAAGGACATAAAGTTAGTTTAGTATTAGGCCTTTGATTAATGTCATCAAGTATATTAATATATTCATGAACATAAAAATATATTTTTGTATATAGTCACCAAAATATGTGATATAATTTAACACTTTTAAAAAAAAATTTGAGCAAGATACTCATTTAAGGAAATGTATTAACCATCATAGAATGTTTGTGAAAGAATACAGCAAACATCAAAATAATTAGTGAAATATTGAACAGTTTCTTTTAATATTAGGAATATGATAAAGATGGAATCTTGGCATATGATGCATTCAAAGAAGAAAAAGGGAGAAAAACTGTCAATCTACTCTCCTAAATTTGGCTAAAATTTTGTACATGAGTGAAGATTAAATAATCTTTCAAGGAAACAAAAATTGAATGTTTACCTTCAACAGTTCCTTCCACAAATACTTGTAAATGACAATCTTTAAGAAAAAGCATAGGTGCAGGCAAAGCCTTTTTAAACAGAAAAGTTGCACACACAAAAAAATATACCAAGAATAAACAAATGGCATCTTACAGCAAAGGAAACCACTGACAGAGTGAAGAGACAACCTTCCAGCTATTCATCAGACAAAGTACTAACATCTAGAAACAACTAAAACAATCCAAATTTAAAGACTCAAACAATGAGTATGTGAAGTGAAGACATACTTCTCAGATGAAGTAGTACAAATTGGCACAAATACCTGAGAAAGTATCCAACATTTCTAGTCAATTGAGAAATGCAAATTCAGAGAAGACTCGGATTTCATCGACGTCCAGAAAGAAGGGTTACATTCAAGAAATGACAAAAAAGCTGGAGAGGCTTTCAGAGAAAAGGAACTCTTCTCATTGTTGGTGGGTGTGTAAACTGGTGCAACTTAATACATAAGTCAGTCAGTATGGAGAGTCTTCAAAAATCTCACCCTAGAAATTTCATTTGACCCAGCTATTTTGGTTAAGTGTCTTCCCAAAGAGTTAAAAACATCATATTCCACTGATATATGCAAAGCGGCCTGTCTATCAAGTCATGAATGGATGAAGAAAATCTGGTATTTATTATACACAATACCATATTACTCTGCCATGAAAAAGGAAAACTTGATTAATTTGTAGGAAAATGGATGCATCTTGAAACCATGTTAACTAAGCTAGATCAAACACACAAATTTAATCCATTACATGATTTCCCTTATATGAGAAGCCAAATGTATAAATAAAGAACAAAATAGAAAAAAAACAGTAAAAAAAATAGCCAAATTAATCAATAGCCAACCCAAAAGATAGAGAGAGGGTAAAGGGAGGGGAAAAGAGATAGATAAAAAATAGGGGGCTATAAGTCTATACGTGTACCAAGTTCTTACAATAAATGTGATTACCACATACTACAAACACGAGTAACAAGAGGAGGTCCAAGAGAAGCAGAAGGGAAGAGAGGGGGTCAGAAAAAGGAATTAAGAAATGTTATGTGTGTGTACCAACTACCCATGATAAATGTAATCTTAATACAGTTCAAATATGTGACAATAAAACATGAAACAGGAAAGAAAACAAAACTTCCAATATGAAACTCATGAATTTTAATTGTATATGAAAATTTTTAAAAACTCAAGATAATCTGGAGACATACAATAGAATTCAGAGTTTCTACAACAAGTCAGCAAACTTTTGAAAAGTTAAAATAGCGTACACTTTTGTTTGTTGATGTCTCTTTTTGCAACTACTCAACACAACTATGGTAGCTTAAAAGCAGGCATAAAGTGTGTGTGAACAACACTAGTTTGCCTAGAAGTAGAAGTTTATTTACAAAAGCTCGTAGCCACTTATCAGCTTACAGTTTGGTAATTCTTGATCTGCAGTATAAACACCAAGATTTCTACTACGCAGTCTGAAGTTATTGCCACACAAAAAAACCCATAAAATAATTATCTTTCTTAAAGAAGAAAAAAGTTCAACCTTAAGATGATACATGTACTACAATTTTCATAAAATTTAAAACTGGGATTATAAATGTCACCAATGAGATACATGATATTAACATGGAATTAATAAAAAGATATCTCAAGACTGACTTCAGATGGAAAATCACAATATGTTTTAAAAAATAACTGGATGGACTTAAAAGCAAAATTGAGATTATAGAAAAATATTCAATAAATTTGAAAATAATTCTTTATCGGTTTAATTTGAATTTCTTGATGTAATGGTAATAATGTTGTGTATCTTTTAAGGGGCTTGTGATATATCTTGTTTTCTAAATTGTCTTTTGAATATTGAATGTAGAAGAATTTATATATTCTAGATGCCAGTCCTTTATCAAACAACACGTATCACAAATATTTCCTTCCATTCTGGGGCTTGCATTTTCATTTTCCTAATACAACTTTCCTAAGAGGAGATTATTTTTATTATGATAAATTCTAAGCTATATTTTTATTTCATTTTTTAATTTCATGGTTCATGCATCTGATTTCCTATAAAAATAATTACCTTTGTGTTTCTTGAAGTTCTACAGTGCTATAGACGTCACAGTTATATTTATGATTAATTTTGGAGTATGATATAATGCAATTTTAAAAATGGGTATGTGTTACATAATTTGCTGACAGGCTTTCCTCCAACGATTGAATTTCCTTGTCACTTTTATTGAAAAACAATTGTACACATATGTGAAAGTCTGAACCTATACTATTATGTTCCATTGATGTGTTCTGTCTTTCTGTTTGCCAATACTAAACTAGCTTCATTAATGTGCCTTTATTTAAGGTCTTAAATAATGCGTATGTGTCTTCAGACTATTTCACGTTGTCTTTTACACTCAAATACCGTTACTTCTGTAATAACATAATGCCAAACAATATACTTAGTCTTCTAGAATTCATTTCCACATCACCCTCTATGTTGGGCTAGATGAAATGAACATTCTACATATTTTCATGAATCAAGTAGAATAAGAGAAATATAAAAGGGGAACTTGCATGTTAATCGTTTTAGCCACTACTTGATTCAATCATGCTAGAATGCTTTCTGCATCTTTAATATGTATACCACTCACACTATGTCTAGACCAGACATAAATGTTAGACCTTAAATTTCTTGAAGGTCTTTAGTTTTAGCACACTTACATTTCCTCAAAAATGGGGCATTCTTAACAGGACGACTTCTTACTGCTTCTAGGTAAACCTCTTTTTTATTATCTTTCTATTCCCAGATGGGCCAAGTAGATTCAGGAAGCTGTAACAATGACTTGATGTATTTGGAGCGGGGTCAGCTACAGGATGCCAGATGGCCTGAAGGCACCAATTGCTCAGAAATAAGGAATAAGACCATCCAAGAAGTTAGCCATTAATTCTGCAAATTTATGTAGAAGAATGATCTATTTTTGCTGGGGATCAAGATGTTTCACAAGCATCTCTGCATCTGTGCCTTTAAACATTGTGCAGATGTAAATTGTTATCCTAAGAGTAAATTCATATTGTTAATTGGATCAGGACTATGCAACGTTGAA